>OZ024823.1:22078121-22270621 GCA_964016985.1 Anodontia alba
CATCTGACAAAATCACACAGACTTAGTAGGAAAAAATCCGTGTACTGTTTAAAGTGTTTATTATCACAATAACTCGCGATAACGCACTGAAGTAAATATTGCATTTACAAATACTTATTATATACGGGTATTGCAAAATAGGTTATTTCAAGATAGGTTGTCGAGTGTGTAAGTTTTGAAATACTCGTACCCTTACGGTGGTCGATAGCGGCCATTAACATAACCTTTTCCACTCTCTCGGCTAATTCAGCAGAGACAAACTGATTATATTGTTCTTATTTCCCCCAGAAAATAGGCTTTGAAATTTCATGCAAAGTATGAAGACAACTTGTATGAAATGTCAAAGCCTATATTCTGGGAAAAATAAGAAAAATATTTTAAACTGTCGTCTGGTGAATTTTCAAAATGTCGTCTGCTTTTTTTTCCCGGCAGGTTAAGCGTTATACATTGAAATATCATGCAAATGTATTGCCACGACAGGATGGAAAATGAATAGCCTCCCCAGCAGGCACGTGACGTTAATACAACGTCGCCTCAACGTCGATGCAACGTCATGACGTTGCATCGACGTTGAGTCGACGTTGCATAAACGTCATGTGCCCACTGGGTAGTTATAGCTCTTAGAGAATCTTCATTGCGCGCATTTTCCAAGGTTGCAACGTTTCTTCATGTAAACAACAAACACTGATTAGTGCGCGGATGCGCAGGCTGATTTGAGCCTTCGTTTGGCGCACACGTCAGAAGGTAAGTTTTCTCACGTTGCGGCTCATATGTACGGCTTCCTATGACGTCCTAGCTAGCAATGGTTCTCACAGTCCCCTCAAATGTTTGGGTATACATATGTTACGCTGGAGATACAGTGTTGATTCGGACTTCACATCCTCGTGATGTTTCACTATGTTGTTTCACAGATAAGGCAGAGGACCCCAATGCGGTCCAACGTATGTTTGTAATTTGGAGCTGCATCAGAATTAAGGGTGCGGTTTCGCGCGAATAATACTGGTTTAACCCCAACAGTAGTTTTTTTTTTTTTTTTTTTTTTTTTTTTTTTCTACTGACCGTTACAGTATTTTGTTCGTGCGTCGGAGGTTTCATCTGTGACGTTTGTTTTGTCATTGTTTGTTCCTCCTCTCTCCTTCCTTTGGTGCCTCGGGAAGGCTGTATTTCATGACTGTGGCATTTCCTGGGTATCTAAACTTGTATCTTTATACTATCATTACTTTTGTTTTGTTTTTCTTAAGTTGAAGGACATTACCCTTCAAATGCTGGACTAAAACAGCGGAAGACAACAATTTTAAGTACTTTCCGCAGAAAAAAAAGCCTAGTTTCTGAGACATGTACATTTGAGAGAAAAAAAACAAAAACAAAAACAAAAAAAAAAAAAAACATTTTTTTTTTGTCTGCTGAATTTGCCTTGAAAAGAATGCTAACGGTTAATGTTTAGCGTCCTAAAACGGGTACGAAAATCATCAAAATGGCTTTGCCTCCGTTATGAAAATGGGTCTACTCTAAAAGAAAAGAATTTGCTCCCGGTGGGAGCAAATTCTTTCCTTTTAGAGTAGACACCTTTTCAGAAGGGCCTTTTTCAGCAGAAACGCAAAACAGGGTCACAAAGTTGTCTCCCTTGTTAAAAAATGATGTGTATCCAGTCCCCCAAATTTGATATGACCGCAGTACTGTCCCAGCATCAAAGCAGCGTCGTCACTAGGTAGTAGTACTGCTTGGGGTAAAAAACATAGCTTTAAATAAGAGAGGGTATCAGGTAAATATTTTTCTTATTTCTCCACAAAAACATATACTGTGGGTACTCATTGTTAGAGGTTACCAAGGAAATGCCACAATCATGATGAATAGCCTTCCTGAGACACCCAAAGAAAAAAGAAATTAAACCATAATAAGACACGAGGGCACACTTGTAATGATTACCATACAAATAAAAACTGCAACAGAGGAACCGCCTTTCAATCAGGTCAGCAGAAAAACTACTAGGGGAGGGTGACTTAAACTAATTTTACTTGGGCAGTTTAAGTCATTAACACAAGCATACAAAAAATGAAAGTACAAATAAAATAAAACAACAACAACAAAAAAAAAAAAAAAAAAAAAAAAAAACAGCAAAAAAAAAACAACAAAAAAAAACAGAAAGCAGCATTTGCAGTCATTGAAGATGACCATGATACTAGCATGACAATGAGAAATAACAAATGAAAACAAAACAAAAAGCAAAGAGGACAGCCGGTTGGAGCATCTTGGATCAGTATCAAAATACCCGCCGTTGAAACACAGCATTATAAACTCTGAAGTTTAAAGTGTTTTATCAGTTATTCCGGCTAACTGTAGCACAACAATATTAAAAAAAAAATACTCAAAGGAATACTAGCAGCTAAAATATGTTAATAAGTATAAGAAAAAAAAAAGACACCCCTCCCCACTCTCCCCCCCCCCCCCCCCCCCCCACACACACACACAAAATAACCCCCCCCCCCCCCCCCCCCAAAAAAAAAAAAAAAAAAAAAAACAACAACAAAAAAAAACAGTTATTGACCTTCACTTTAGAATTAGGAGAAAAATGATGAGGACTCGTAAACATTACTGAAAACAGAGTAAAAAGAAATTAAGGAAAATAATAGTTGGACCATGGCAAGTATAACGAAAGACAGTGGTCAAATCTCATCTGCCATTTCTTTTGTGTAATGTTCAGAAGATTTGTGTCCAGAATATTGAAAAGGAGACTGATAATTTGTACTCTTACTTTTATACCCAACCACATGATAGTGGTGGGGTATGAAGGTTTCACGTTTGTGTGTGTGTGTGTGTGTGTGTGTGTGTGTGTGTGTGTGTGTGTGTGTCTGTGTTGAGGTTTCACGGGCCCAGTCAACCTATTAGGGTCATGTCGAGCGCGGTCAGTTTACCAAACCACACTTTCTCTGGGCATACTTAATCATCTAAGGGATTAACCAGTACCTGTGCATATTCTTTCGCCAGAAATTGACAAATGCCCTTGGTTTCACGTTGCATGTTCTTGTATCCATGTGTGTGTCTGTAAGTCCGTATTTTCATTTCCGGTGATAACGAGTAAGTATCAATGGATTTTCACTAAACCTTGGTATGTGCATTGATAGTGGATCTTGTTTGGGATTGCTAATGGGCAAATTTCATCATTTTTGACAGTTATCTGCCTGCCACACGACAGTGGCGGGGTATTGTTTCTCGTTTTTATTTAATTCTGTCCTTTTTCTTTAAAGGCTCCATATTCTTCAAAAATAGACATTTTATTATCCAAGATGATATATGGTATTCAAAAATGTGGCACCTAACAGCCTGTAAAATTTCATTAGTCTCTCGTTCTTGAAATGAAATGATTTTTTTTATCGTATCTCTGAATTAATGTTGCCAACATTAATTCAGAGATACGATAAAAAAAATCATTTCATTTTTTATCCAGTTCGTAAAACACAGACTAAATTTTACAGGCCGCCAGATGCCACATTTTATGATCCTATTAATACTTTATCAATATATTAAATCTTTCTTGGATAAAAAATTGCTTTTTTTTTTTTTTAGGAATATGGAGCCTTTAACCCTAAAAGGGTTAAAAGCTGCCTAGTAGTTGACTGATGTGAAATTTCGAGGTATTTTCTCTGTAAAATAACTTGTCAATCTTAGAATGGTGTCTGTTACAAATCTGCTCAGTGCTTCAAGGGTCAAGTCCATTGTGCAAATTTGTTCGTGTTGTATCAAACAAGTTCCATGAGCTATAAGCCTCAGCTAATATTTTAGCATTCAGCGTTACCATGTGGCCTAGTTTATGCAGATAATGGAAAAACAATTGGCACAATGGATACATAGTTTTGTAACGGTATCTAGTACTAAAGTGTTTGCCACATGTATGGTTTTTATCACTAAAATACATGTATTTCAACAGCATTCCTGCAATCTCTATACTCTACTTCTTTGTCATATAAACAAATAATTCATGTTTTGCACACATTGCTGTTCACATTCCCATTAAGCAGGATGTATATATCTCAAAGGGAAATACCTCTGACATGTTGCTCCCCCTCCCCCTTTTTAGCGTGGGCTCCTCTTTAAGGAGAGAAATTTCTCTAACAGAAGCCATGATTTTGAAAGGTTTCAAAAACTAGGGAGACAACTTCCTGTCTGTGAATGTGGTTTCCATTTAACAATTACCATGCTATGGGCAAATTCAGCCAATAACAAATTGATATTTTTCTTAGTTTTCCCAGAAAATAGGCTTTGACATTTTGTGCAAATTGTCTCAGTAGGAGACAATTTGCATAAAAAGTCAAAGCCTGTTTTCTGGGAAAAATGAGAAAAAAAATATTTCAAAATGTTGTTTGCTGAAATGTTTAACCAGCATGGAAGGTATTCAACATTTCAACGTTGTTGCCATACAGGTATGCTGTAGATTACTAGTTTTGTTTGTGTTGAGGTTTTACTGCCCAGTCAACCCAATGGGGTCATGTCGAGCGCGGTCAGTTTACCTAACCACACGTTTACTGGGCAGGCTTAGTCCTCTAAGCGGTTAACCAGTATTGTGCACATTCTTTCGCCAGAAACTGACAACTGCCCTTCTTGAATCAGCGGAAGGGAGAGAATGGCCGTAGAAAATATTTCATGATCAATCTCCATGAAAGAATGTAACTCAAAGTTAGCTTGCAATATGAAAGACATCTGTGACAAATACTTTGCTATTCAGGCAAAACTAAAAATGAAGGAACATATCTGGTGTTTTTAACAATTTATTATTAAATTAAAATTAAGATAACATGTCTATTCCATGTACAAAACAACACACATAACCATGTGTCACATGTATACAGCTTATACAATTAGCTAACAACTGGCTAACAGTGCAGACCCAGATCAGACGCCACAGGATGTGGCATCTGATCAGGGTCTACAATGTTTGCAACAATTTGCAAAACAATTCACAGAATCTAAATAAAGAAATAGCAAATGCTATGGCACAACCATGATAAAGATGTCAAAACATATGAGCCATGTCTGGCTGGACTAAACACTTTCGCATGCTCATTACGAAAACATGCCCATTCAAACATACTGAAAATTTTATCACCAAAAAATGAAAAAAATCAGATAAAAAATTCTAATATTTTTCATGTTTCTGCTCAAAACATAGATTGTGAGTACTCGTTAGAACCGCCTCGATGAGGCAGTTCTAATGAGTACTCACAATCTGTGTTTTGATGAGAAATAAGAAAAATAATGTATACCCCTGTAAACCCCAGTTTTACTATATAAAAGTGGGGTTTAAGGGGGTCAAAATTATATAGGCATGTTTTCATGATGTGGATACAAATTTCAACAGAAATTTCATTTTGAAATATTTTTAATTTTCCCAGAAAATAGGCTTTGACCTTTCATGCAAATTGTCTCCTAGGAGACAATTTGCATGAAATGGCAAATCCTTTTTTTCTGGGAAAAATAAGAAAAATATCAACTTTTTGTCTCCTGAATTAGCCCAGAGAGTGGTAAAGGTTAAGGGAAAATGATACACAAAATGAAGCAACTGTTAAAATTGTTTTGTCCTCTTCTGAGAAAAGATCTACTCTAAAAGTAGCAAATTCCTTCCTTTTAGAATAGATCCCTTTTCAGAAGGGGCTTAGTGCACAGGAAACCAAACAGGATGTCTCCATTGTACAAAATGACAGAAAATCTAACAAATATACTCAGTCCATTTAATGCATATATTTCAGTCTAAACAGTCTTTGACTATTTTTCAGGTAATTACATAATGAACAGAAAAGAAATAGCAAATGCTATGTATTGCACAACATACTAAAGTTGTAGAACAGAAATCTAGACGGTTTAGATTCAGAAGCGCAGACTTAAGCTGACCTTTGTATCTGGATATATGCATTAACTCTGGGTAAAATTTTCAGCAGATGACACATTGAAATATTTTTCTTGTATTTCCCAGAAAATAGAATTTGATATTTCATGCAAATTGTCTCCACTGGAGACAATTTGCATGAAATGTTAAAACCTGTTTTATAAGAAAAATAAGCAAAATATCAACAGTTTTTCATCTGCTGAATTAGTCTAGACAGTGGTAAAGGTTAAGAAGATAGAACACATTTGCTAAATTTTCTGCCATTTTGTACAAGGGAGAACAGACAAGATCCTGATCAAACAGCAGATTTTCAAGCTGATCCAATTATTGTGGTTACCATAGTTACCTTGACTATTCGGATGGATACAAACAATGCAGACCTAGACAAATGTAGAACCCTAGCAGCTGATCAGGATCTACACCATTTGCAGTTTATACAGCAATTTTCAAAAGCACAATTAGATAGTCAAACTGATGTATACATACATGTATTTTGTGACATGACTGGTGAGTGTTCAAGATGTCCAAATAGTTAGGTAATTACCGTAGGTGGGCCTCTGCCGTTCACATACATTTGTGACATGACTGGTGAGTGTTCAAGAAGTCCAAATATTTAGGGTAATTACCGTAGATGGGCCTCTGCCGTTCACATACATATTAAGGGGACTGCACTGCATACAACTGCAAGGCAAATATCTCTTGACATGGAACATGTGACTCCCTTTTAATTGGAGGCTACTCTTAAATCTTTCCTTTAAGAGTCACCTCCTTTTTTGAAATACAAGGGAGGCAAATAATGTCTGCAAAAGTTGTCTCCCTTTGCAAAATAGTGGCAAAATCTTTGAGGTACATTCATTCCCCTTAAGCCCTTGCTTTGCCTGATACATATCCTCATAAAAAGTCTTTGAAACAACACAATATCAGTGAGCATTTTAATCAGCTCAGTGATGACAAAACCTACAAAACCCCTTACACCAACAATAAACCCCCCCCCCCCCCTCCCCCAAAAAACATGATATGATAATGCAGCACACTGGCAGAGACCAGCCAGTCTTTTACTGTTAAATTTCCAGACTCCAAAAACTCCAATGATTATGTATACAAGTTGGAATTTTATGACCCAGTCAACACTCTTAAGGTCATGTTGAGCTGGTCAGTTAACCTACTCACACTTTTTCCTTGGCTGGACTTAGTCCTCTAAGTGGTTAACCAGTACTTGTGCACATTCTTTTGCCAGTAAATGAGAACTGTCCTTCTTGAATAAGGGGAGCGGGGAGAATGATTGTAGAAACAATTTCGTGACAATCTCCATGAAATTTATGTTGCCAAATTGGGATTCAAACTTGCAACCCCTGGACCTGAAGTCAGACCAGCTACTGACTGCACTATAAAGCCAAGCCTTATGATTGTGTATATGAATAATATAGGCCCTGACCAGCCCTGCATAGATGTACTGGTCTGAGCCTTCACTATTCACATAAAGCATTTAAAAAGTTTATGGTTCACTATTTAATGCCATGGTAATACAACTTCATTACTGTAACAAGACTTTGAATAACTGGATTATTTTAAGAATACTGAGAAAACATTCCAGGTCAAAAGTGCTGTATCTGTAGCTTTGCATATACCAAGGTCACTAGGGCTGTATCCTGCTGAACAGCAACCTCCTACAATTGCTTTGTATAGTAAACTTGTCAAGAACAGTAAAAACTTAAGGAGAAAATGTACAGGCATGACTACATAAAACTTGACACCAAATACTATCCAGGGCCCAGTTGTTCAAAGCATTGTTAGCTTTACGAGTTCGTTAAGGGTCATTTCGTTAACTGTTTTAGCGGATTCAATACACAATATTCTGATATGTTTTGCTGAAAAAATGTGAGTAGCTTTTGCACTGCAAAAGCTACTCACATTTTTTCAGCAAAAAATTTCAGCATATTTGAGTATCACTCGATGTAAAATTTTAACGAATCGTTAACTAAGGATGTCGTTAGTTTTGAACAACTGGGCCCAGTCTTTCTTCAAGATACATAAAAAGCCTGAATCAGACTGTGTGGATGTGCAGGCTGACCAAGAAAATAGACAAAGAAAATATCCTTGTAAATTCAAGTAGTGATAATATGTCAAACAATGAATTTCCTAATTCAGAAATATGTTGTCTTTAGTATTATAAAGAATGATTTGTAGTACCTGAAATTTCATACTGCATACAAATAACAACCAACAATGATGAAAAATGTCTTTTACTATCACGTATCGTATAATGAAAATGAAAAATGATGATAATAAAAAATCAGGTACACATGTATAACTGAAAATTGAAGTAAAAACATTCAGTAATGAAACAGTTAACCATGCCTTAAGATTATTTCAAATAGCTACAAATATATCTTGTGACAATATTAATAAACCAAGTATAAATACAGATATAAAGTACATAGTCAATATGGTTTTGTAAAGATATTAACAAATTTACATGGACTGGCTATTAGTGAAATAAAGTACACATATCCAGGAAAATAAATTACAAAGTTTTAGGAAATGGCTATAGATTATCAGTGGAATAATTTATAGAATACCAGTAATAAAATCCAAGAAAAAAAAGAAGATAATCAGTCAAATAAAGCACAAGTTGTCTGTGAAATAAAGCATGGTTTATCAGTGTAATGAAGTAAAAATTATCAGTGAACTAAAGGACAATTTATACTAGTGGAACAGACTACTAGTGGAACAGACTATCACCAAGGCAACTGCATATACATACTGTTATTGTAAAATTACTACGGTAGGTCACAAAAAATGGTGTAATAAATTCAAATGATTTGTTAAAAGAGGAATATTCAATGGTAATTTTAGGATAATTTTCTCCAGTTCTCCATAGAAAAGTATGTTATAATTAATCATTAGAAGCGCATTGGCAATACGAGTACTCACAACATGTTTTTATGAAAAAAAAAAAAAAAAAAAAGAAATATCTTAGAATTATCATCAGAGGCTCCTCTTTAAAAAGACCTCTGTAATCACAACAGCTGACATAATAAATAGACTGAATGAATTTTGTAGCTCCTCAAACTGATGTGTTGCATAGTTTACAAGAGGAAACCAAACCAACATTTAGTCCAGTTATAGTATTTACCATGGAAATGTTACATTTCACTCAGTGCTATCATATTCACAGCACTGAGTATAAGTGAGACATCCCAATCACACATATTAGCAAAATCAACTCTCTCACAAATCAAACATATTGTTTGTTACTGGAAGAGAAAGGTTGTAAATGTTTTTTTTTTTTTTTTTTGTTTTTTTTTTATTTAAAACCTGTTTTGACCATGACTGAAGGCCTAGGGTAGAACTCAGTACTATAAATATGACCACAGATAATGCAGTTGTTATTTTTCTTCTAATAAATCTTACTAGAGGATTATAAAACCTAGGTCAGGTCACCTTGTATATGCACCAAATAGTTTAAAATTTTGGACACCCTAATCTTCAAGTATATTCCTTGTAGAAAATAAGACTTGGCATTCCATATAAATTGCCTGCTTGGCAGACAATTCATATGGAATGTCAAACCTTATTTTTTTGTCCCCCCCCCCCCCCCCCCCACCTTCCTTCATGCACCTCCTAAAAAAAAATAGGTTGTCTGCTGCAGATAGCGCTTTAAGTGTTAAAGCAGAGTATGTATATTCTAGGTAAGTGGTATAATGCAACGTGGATCATCAGAAAAGGTCCAGATTAGTTGGTGTATCCTCATAATTTAACCAGGGCCTTCTGGCTCCACTTTCTGCTGGCAGTTCCACAATGACCAGGCTTCCTTCTGGTGAATGGTGAGGACTGATTAGACTACTTAGATACATATACACAACTCAAGATAAGAGGGGGTATCAAGTAAATATTTTTTCGTATTTCTACATGAAAACATATATTGTGGGTACACATTAGAAGTCTTAAGTGAGGCTCTTCTAATTAGTGCCTCAACATAGGTTTTCATAGATAATGATGATTTGGTGTTTTAAGTCCCTTTCAACATTACTAAAGTCATATGGAGACGATAGGGTGATAATGAAAGGCTCTGTGCAATGGTGCCATACAGTCATGGGCTCAATTTCTCCTCCAGTGGGATTTGAACCCAGGACCTTGTGAGCCCAAGTTGGGAACACTTACCTCTCGACCACCCGGATGCTTTGGAGGTATCATTTAATATTTTTTCTTATTTCTTCATGAAATATATATATATATATATTGTGGTTACTCATTAGAAGTGCCTTGAGGAGGTGTTTCTTATAAGAAGTACCTTGGTGAGAAGCTTCTAATGAGTAGCCACAATACATGATTTCATGAAGAAATAAGAAAACTGAGAAAACATTCCAGGTCAAAAGTGCTGTATCTGTAGCTTTGCATATACCAAGGTCACTAGGACTGTATCCTGCTGAACAGCAACCTCCTACAATTGCTTTGTATAGTAAACTTGTCAAGAACAGTAAAAACTCAAGGAGAAAATGTACAGGCATGACTGCATAAAAGTTGACACCAAATACTATCCAGGGCCCAGTTGTTCAAAGCGTCATTAGCTTTACGAGTTCGTTAAGGGTCATTTCGTTAACTGTTTTAGCCGATTCAATACACAATATTCTGATATTTTTTGCTGAAAAATGTGAGTAGCTTTTGCACTGCAAAAGCTACTCACATTTTTACAGCAAAAAATTTCAGCATATTTGCGTATCACTCGATGTAAATTTTAACGAATCGTTAACTAAGGATGTCGTTAGTTTTGAATAACTGGGCCCAGTCTTTCTTCAAGATACATAAAAAGCCTGAATCAGACTATGTGGATGTGCAGGCTGATCTGGCATTCACTATTCCATATGCAATGAAGTACTATTTTTGCAAGAAAAAAATCATTAAACATAATACTGAGACAAAAAAAAAAAAAAAAAAAAAATGAAAAAAAAAAAATGTGAACTTGAAACTTCTGTCTCCAAATTATGCAGTATAATTGCATTGCCATTACTTAAAAGTAAATAACAACATACATGTATCTCTAACATGAAACAATAATACCCCGCAATACCCCACCACTGTCATGTGGTGGGCAGATAACTGTCAAAAATTGACGAAATTTGCCCATGGAGGGATAGGTATGCATGTGTGTGTATGACAGACAGACACATGGACCACCAATGTGAAACCATAAAGCCTCACAACTATCGTGTGGTGGGGTATAAAAATGTCAAGCCTTGTTTTCTAGGTATAATAAGAAAAATGTTTTAAAAAATATCTGCTATCAATGTTGTGATCAAAGGTTAATCCATCATTTTATACCCAGTAACTGCTACTTCTGTTATGCTTGCTGTGCATCCTATCACTCTGACTGCCTTCTGTGCTGACCTGTAACAGCAGAAAAATATATCTTGAGCTACATTTATGACTGCAAGTGAACAGTGATTGAGTAAAAGCTGTACTGGCCTGTACGTTCAGAGTCTGATCAAGATCTTGGCTGTTTGTTTACATGAATGGTGTAGCTGTAGAATGTACCAAAATCTGAGGTATTTGAGGTATACACATTCAATAGTATGTGTCGGGTAATGAGGGTGGGTGGGGCGGGGGCGGGTTGGGTTATAACTCTTTCAAAATTGTTTTTGCCTCCCTTCTGAAAAAGGACCCATTCTAAAAAGGAAGAACTGGCTCCCCTTTTTGGAGCAAATTCTTTCCCTTCAGAATGGACCCTTTTCCAGAAGGGGCTTAGTGTGAAAAAAAAAAAAAGAAATCTGAATAGGAGGCCACAAATTATTTGCCTTGTTAAAAATGGCAGATAATCTGCCAAGTGTATCCAGTCCATTTATCATGCAATAGGCCTACTTTCTGTCTAATGTTGACTAAAATTAATTACTGTAAACTTGTTTCATTTGTGTGCAAGGTTGGGCGGTCAAAACCAGGGGCGGTTTTAACCGGTTAAAACCGCCCCGGTCAATACTCCCATAGTGGTCAATACTGGTCGATTGAAATATTGAGTGGTCAATTGAATATTTTTAGTGGTCAGCTGGAGATTATGGTGGTCAGTTGGTTGATTGATTATGGCAGATTACAGGCATAGAACAGACTAGCAATTTGTTCATCTAACCACTTCCACATACTACACTCTGTTGAAATGACAAACCTACTGAAACTAGTCTTCTGAAGTTTTGGTCTCTTTGCTAGAGGCTGATCATTCGATAGAGTTTCAGGTTCAGATGTTATTTCTTCAAGTGGCTGTTTGGCAATACTTTCTGGCTTTTTAGCCCTTGACATGTTTGTCTACAAGTCTTCAGTCTTAAGACCTTAGCACTAACTTCATATTACAGTCTTTGCACCTTGCACTGTTTTTTTTTTTTTTTTTTGTTATCTTCCAAAATTGTGAAGAAGTTGGGTCTTTAGGTTCACACCTTCAGTAATACCTTGATGATAAGATAAGATACTATCTAGATTGCATATAACTCAAAATTTCACACATTAGGAATAAAGCCTGGTGTCAGTGTATAATACAGGTATAATATCAGGGACATGTGATTGATCACTTTGGCAATAAGATCTATGTCACACCCACTGCAGTGGCATGGGGCAGCTTTTACACCTTTTAATCTGTTTTGACAGCAATTTACAGGTGTTGCAGATACTTAAATATACTTACAGACACTAGTGAATCTTCAGACATTGTTTGGTTAATCAATTACAGCCTTTTACAGATGTACTACTTCACAGGCCTAAAGATTAATGACAGGTGTATTTCACACGTTTACAATATGTGACAATTTTCTGCAATAACATCAAAAATATATGTTAGCTGCTTTTTGATGCAACCTTGTGTGGTACAATCTGGTACAACATTTTTTTTCTGTCAACAAAATAGGACCTTTCATAAATACTTTAAAGTCCATGATAAAATCAGCTTATTTATATTCCTGTAAATCAAAATATGAACAATTAATCTAACCTTTAAAGGATAATATAATAATAAAGAGTGTTTGGTTGAAAAGAAAAGACCTGTCTATAATTCAGTGAGTCAATCCAATCAACCTCTTCAGTTGACCAGTAATTATGTCTTTTGACTTATGATTAAAAAAAAGGACCTTAATAATTAGTTACATGTATTGATAAAAACTATTTGTCTTGTTCACTGATGAAAATATAGTCTAACCTCATGTACAGGATGCAGGAGGGAATGCTTTTAAGACCAGTTTATCAACAGTACAGAGGCATATACGCCAGTGATTTAATTAACCCAACTGGCCACCAATCGACCACCAATCGACCAAAAATGACCGGCTAAAACCAGTTTTAACCACCGGCCCGGTCAATACTCATATTGACCGGCTTTTTGCCAACCTTGTTTGTGTGAGTTTTATTTTTTCCCTATATAAACCTTGAAATCTACTTTCTCATGAATTCCAACTTTGTTCACTGGAAAATATCTGCGACTGTTTCCTAACTGTATCTATAGTAAAAAAATTTCTACAAAAATCTTGAAATGTGACAAACAGCATTCAAACAAGAGAAGAAACACCTTCCATTGCAAATTTATGTCAATGAAAATAAGTTCAAAATTTAGTTCAAACTGGAAAAGCATCAGAATTAAATCATTCTGGACTAATTTTGTCAGTAATTACATTTTTTATATATTTTTTTTTAATCATGAAGTCTTCCATCAGCAAAAACAAATTAGGCCTGCTTTGGAAAAATTGACATTTTCTTATAAAAGTGAAATAGTGAAGCTTTACACCAGCCTACATACATGTATCTACCTGGTTTGGCTGGGATATTCATTGTCCATCATATACACGCAGCAGCGTCCATACCATATCCAACTTAAATATGAGCCAAGGCACATAATTTCCTACAGGAATGCATGTGTACCAAGTGAAGACTCAGATTAGCCTGCGCATTCACAACACGGTTTGATCAGTCTTCATAGTGCAATCTATGGGTAGCCGGGGATCAACAGTCTTCAGATGGACAGCAAAGACTCTGATCAGCCAAAGTGGATGCGGAGGCTGATCTGAGTCTTTGCTGGTCTTATATGCAATATTGTAGGAAATACTATACCCCAGCTAATGTTTGCACACTTTACCACACTTAACCCTTGTCATGCTGAATAAATTAAGATGCTACACCCACTTCTAATTTCCAGCCAATAAGATTACTTGATTCAGGTTTTTGACAGAAATTCACATATTTAATGATAAACAGTGCAGATCCAGATCAGTTGGCTTCTTCAGAAGCCAACTGATCTGGATCTACACTGTTTGCTAAGACAGGGCATGCGGTGTTCAGCAAGAGAAGGGTTAACATTTTACCATCTATTTTACTACCTGCTTATACAGTTGACTCTCGTCATCTCGACCTCACTTATCTTGAATAACCGCTTATCTCGAAGTGAAAATCTGGTCCCTGTTTCAACATGGAAATCTAACAACAGCTAACAAAATATTGTGGAAAAGATGAGAAATTGCTCCCAAGGAGCGATTTCTCCTCTTTTCCACAATATTTTCAATATATCTAACTTCAGGAGTCAAATTACATATTCAGTTATTAAATGTGGTTGTTTGATTTATTTTTTTTTTCAATTCTGCAAATTGATATGTTGAGGTATGGATATCTCGAAGTATTTCAGAGAGTCCCTTGGACTTTGAGCTAACGAGAGTCAACTGTATGTCTAAAACTGTCTAATAAGTGGCAAACAGTGTAGGCCCTTATCAGCTGCTACATTCTGCAATATCTGATCTCGGTCTACATTATTTGCTGAGGCCTCTGTTTATTTTTGGTAAACAGGGTATATTTATAAGAAGGCAAATAATAAAAGCTATGATCAGGCTGTGCAGATATGGTCTTGGGTCTAAACTGTTTAGATTTTTTTTGCTACCTGTGGACCTCATATTAGAAATTTCAGCTGTGGTACAGAATTTCCAGCATGTGCACCCACAGAGGCTTGGATCATCCTCCCCATTAACATAGACTGATCAGACTCTTTGCTGTCTGTCTGAAGATGCTTTCGACCCTTGGCTACCAACAGAGTGCTCTGTGAAGATTTCGATCAGACTGCATGGATGTGCAGGCTGATCTGAGTGTTCGCTAGGTGCACATGTACTCTTGTAGCAAATGCGGTACCCTGGCTCATTTACAAACCTGAGAAGATTCATGTCCTCCAACAGCTCCTTGTTCCTCAGTCTCCAACAACTCCAAGTTTGGCACTGACTCTGACAGTCCAAGTAGACTTTGACGTGACAATCTTTGATTAAAAGTCCCACCTATGATGGATGGGGAGGGGCTAACACATGGAGTGGAGTTCAATGATTGGCTGATATCACACTGATCTAGTAGCTTCACTAATTCCTTTGGAGTAGGCCCTCCTAATTCTCCATCTGAATAAAAAAAGGTGTTATAATTCACAGCGCTGGGAAAGGTGCTTTTTTCAACCAAAAAGTGTTGATATTTTTTTTTATTTGTCTATAAAAACATGTTGTGGGTATTCATTAGAAGGGCTTCAGTAAGCCTCTTTTAGTGAGTACCCACAACATAAGTTGTCATTGAGAAATAAAACAAGAAGGCCAAGATGGTCCTATATTGCTCACCTGATAACCAGACAAGTTTTGAGTCAACTGGCCTTTTCATTTAGGAGGAGAAGTTCAAAACAGATTTTCAAGATGGCAACTGTGTCAGCAATCTTGGATATCGGATCAAAACAATTTTAGCTATTTTTGATTTACACATTACCCCGATACTTTCTACCAAGTCTCCAGTCTATTGGCCTTTTGGTATGGGAGAAGAAATTCAAAACAGATTTTCAAGATGCCATCTTGGATTCTTGGATTGCCAATCTGAATTATTTTTGCTATTTTTGATCTACAAGCTACCTTGATAGTTCCTATCAAATTTCCAGTCAACTGGCCTTTCTGTTCAGGAGCAGAAGTTCCAAATACATTTTAAAGATGGCCGGAATGGTGACCATGTTGGATTTCAGATGGGAAAAATTTTAGCTATTTTTGATCTACATGTACAACATACATCAATACTTTCTATCAAGTTTCAAGTCAATTGGCCTTTCCATTCAGGAGAAGCTGAGAATAGATTTTCAAAATGGCACCATCTTGGACTTCTGATTGGAATAATATTAGCTAGTTTTGATTTACAAGTCACACTGATACTTCATATCAAGTTTTGAGTCACTTCGCCTTTCAGTTCAGGAGAAGAAATTCAAAAAAAGATTTTCAAAATAGAGGCCATGGCAGCAAGCTTTGATTTCTGATTGGAATGATGTTAGCCATTTTTCATCTACAGGTCGCCCAAATACTTCCTATCAAGTTTTGAGTCAACTGGCCTTTTTGGTCTGGGAGATTAAGTTCAATATAGATTTTCAAGATGGCGGGTGTGGTGACCATTTTGATAAAAATGATCTTAGCTATTTTTGATCTACTAGTCACTGATACATCCTACCAAGTTTTGAGTCAGTTAGCCTTTCTGTTCAGGAGAAGAATTTAAAACAGACTTTCAAGATGGTGACCTTGGTGGCATCTTGGATTTCCGATTGTTACAAATTTTGCTATTTTTTGATCTATAGGTTGCTGCAATTTGATCTACAGGTCACCACAATACATTTGTACTTCCTACCAGGTTTTGAATCCACTGGACTTTTGGTTCAGGAGAAGATATCCAAAATAGACTTTTAAGATGGCAGCCATCTTGGATTTCCAATCGGACCGATTGTAGCTGGTTTTGATCAATAAGTCACTCACACCAGCTACTTTCTATCAAGTTTCGAGTCAACTGGTCTTTCCTTTCAGGAGAACAAATTCAAAATAGATTTTTCAAATGGTAGCCATGGGGGCTATCTTAGATCTTAGATTTTCCAAATGGCCACCATGGGGGCTATCTTAGATCTTGGATTTGCAATCATAATGATTTGAGCTATATTTGATCTACAAGTCACCTCAATACTTCCTACTAAGTGTAGAGTCAGCTGGCCTTTTGGTTCAGGAGAAGAAGTTCAAATAGATATTCATGATAGTGGTCATCTTGGATTTCCTATGGGAACAAATTTAGTTATTTTTTATCTACAGATAGCTTCGATGCTTCCTACTAAGTTTCAAGTCAATTGCCTCAGGAGTGTAGGAGGAGTTGTCATTTAAAGAGAATTGTTGATACTGGACGACGGTCACAGACTGATCACAATAGCTCATCATGAGCACTCTGAGCTTTGATGAGCTAAAAAGCATTTTTCTGGATACTTCTTATCTGGAGCAACAATATGACCAGAAATACAACAGTCCACAACTAATAGACCAGCCACCTAGGCTGACCTCTGTGTACCCCCTCCCAAAATATTCTAAATTCTATTTTCACATATAATGCATGAGTCCAATAATCCCAAAGGACCAGAAAAAATATCAGCGCTGTATTGAAATATTGGGCAAGCACTTAATGACAGCTGCAAATTTTATTTGCCAACATATGAACAGGATTTTAATTTCAAATGAATCCCATGGAGACATTTCACATGAAATTTCTCCCTTATTTTCTCCAAAAGTATTAATGTCAACATGTCTCACATGCTATTGTTCTAAAGGTTGATGTTAATTCTCACATTGTAAACAATGAATATTGATAAATTTGGAACAAAAAAGAGAGAGACAGAGAGAGAGAGAGACTTTTTGTCTATGACAATAGAAGGATAAGTTTATTTACCATCTTTGTTGGTTTTATCCATAAGATCTAGAGCTGTGGTCAAATCCCACATCTGCAATATAGGCATAAGATGAATATGTATTTATCTGAAAGATTTGGTCATCATTTAGTAAAGCAAGACAATTTTTGTAGACAGGAAGCTGACACTCTACTATCTGAAGTCTTTCAAAAAACAAGATCTGTCGCCAGACAGGATAGCTCACCTGAAATTGCATATTTTGTTTCTGGAAAATTCTATGTGACCTTCATTTTGACATGACCTGTGTGTGTGTGTAGGGGAGGTGGGGGGTGAGGATCGATGAGGGGGGAGGGAGTGAGGGGGGGTGGGGGTTGCACTGCGTAAAATTTTCATCAAACCAAATCAGTAATAAGGTTAGGAAATAATGAGGTCTTAAAAACTTAAACAAAATAACATTTTTAAAATTCTAAGGCTGTGTGACCTCGACCCCAAGGTCATGGTCACGAGTGCTGATGGTGCTGATAAAAACTTTTGACCAGTATCTGTCTTGATACCAAGTAGGAACTAAATCCATCATGTAGTTTAGAAGTAACAAGATCCTAAAAAACTTTGACGTAAAATTTTAACATGAAAATTCTAAGTCTGTGACCTTGACCTTGACATGACCTAGGGTGGTGGGGATGGTACTGCGCAAAATTTTGGACCAATATGTATCATCATACCAAAGATGAATAAAATCTGTGATAACGTTAGGATTTAATGAGGTCTTAAAAACTTTAACAAAACTTAAACATTTAAATTCTAAGTCTGTGACCTCGACCTCAAGATCACGAGTCATGAGTGCTGATGGTGGTGATGAAAACTTTTGACCAGTATCTATCATGATACCACATAGGAACTAAATCTATCATTTAGTTTAGTAGTAATGAGATCCTAAAAACTTTGACGTAAAATTTTAACATGAAAATTCGAAGTCTGTGACCTTGACCTAAGGTGGTGGGGATGGTACTGCGCAAAAGTTTGGACCAATATGTACCATCATACCAAAGATGAATCAAATCCGTGATAAGGTTAGGAAATAATGAGGTCTTAAAAACTTTAACGAAAATCTTTAACATTTAAATTCTAAGTCTGTGACCTCAACCTCAACGTCACGGTCATGAGTGCTGATGGTGCTGACAAAAACTTTTGACCAGTGTCTATCATTTAGTGTAGAAGTAATGAAATCCCAAAAACTTTGACATAAAATCTTAACATGAAAATTCTAAGTCTGTGACCTTGACTTTGACATGACCTAGAGTGGTGGGGATGGAATTGCACAAAATTTAGGACCAATATGTACCATCATACCATATGTAATCAAATCGGTGATAATTTTGTTTGTGTTGAGGTTTTACGGCCCAGTCAACCCAATGGGGTCATTGCGAGCGCGGTCAGTTTACCTAACCACACGTTTACTGGGCAGGCTTAGTCCTCTAAGCGGTTAACCAATATTGTGCACATTCTTTCGCCAGAAACTGACAACTGCCCTTCTTGAATCAGCGGAAGGGAGAGAATGACCGTAGAAAATATTTCATGATCAATCTCCACGAAAGTATGTTACCGACCTCGGCAGGGGTTGAACCCGCGACCTCCTGGTCTCCAGTCGGACGGCGCATCCAACTGAGCCACCGAGGCCGGCAAATCGGTGATAAAGTTAGGAAATAATGAGGTCTTAAAAACTTTAACGAAAACTTTAACATTTGTGGACGCCGACGCCAATGCCAATGCCTGGGGTAGTACAATAGCTCTCTGAGAATGTTGTTCAGGCGAGCTGAAAAAAGGGGAGAGGGCTACTCTTAAAGGAAAGAGTTTGTTCCCAAGATGCCTCTATTAAGTACCCACAACATATGTTTTAGTAAAAAAATAAGACAACTATTTTCCTTATACCCACTCTTATCCAGAGCTATGATGCCTCCACTACAGAAAACGGTAACTAGTAATGTGAAACATCATGTTGTACATGTCATAGGATAAGGTGTTCCTGGGCAGATGTAAAATGTGTTGATTCAGATTATCCTGCATATAAATATTATGGCCTTTATTATCTGCTCTCAATGCTAAGCATGCCGGGTAAAAATTTCAGCACACAAAACTTGCATTTTTCCCCTTTATTTTTCGCAGAAAATGAAATGTCAAAGCCTACTTTCTGAGAAAAATAAGAAAAATATTGTCAATTATTTGTCTGCTGAATTGGCCCAGAGAGTGGTAAAGGTCGATATATCTACCAGTGTAGCTCCAGATAAGGCAATTTTTGCTGACAAAAAAAGCATGGTTATTTTTCTTATTTCTCCATGAAAACATATAATGTGGGTGCTCATTAGAAGTGTCTTGGTGTTTCTATTGAGAACCCAAAATGTATTTTCTTTTGAGAAATAAGAAAAATATTTATCCTTCATTGCTAGAGCTATAAATTCTGTAACTGAATAACAAAAGCCCTGATTAGACTGCACAGATGAGCAAGCTGTCCTCATGTTTTTCAGATACCATTTGACTTGATGCAGCTCATACAATCAACCCAATTTTGATTCTAAAATTTACTACCATAAAGTCTGTTAACAGATCATTGCATTACATACAAAAATATATGAGATTGTTCTGTTAAACCTTAAAGTGCTAGTTACAACTGCAGCATTTTTTTTTTGTACCTTTTTTTCTGAGCAAATAAGACTTGGCATTTTATGTGAATTACAAGTCACATGAAATTCTCAGTCCTATTTTTTTCTCTGAAAAAAAAAAAAAAAATAGGATGTCATCTGTTACAATTTTGCTTAGCACTTTAAGGTTTAATCTGAGTTATCATTATCTACCTAGTAGATGATTCACATGAAATGCCAAGTCTCACTTTCTCTGAAAAATGAAAAAAAAAATAGAATGTTGTCTACTACAATTTTGCTTAGTGCTTTTTAAGGATTAGTGGTTTTTTAAGGATTAATCTGAGATCTGAGTTAGTAACACACCTACCTGTATTCCTCCATTTGTGTGACCAGTAAACAAGAATCGGCGAGGTCGCGACCCCATTCTACTAGATCCCTCACACTCATGAACACAGAAGGCACTAATTGTGGTACCATCTATAGACTTGATGACACAAACTCTGAAGACAAAAATTCTGAGTGTATAGATTATCAGAGAACTTAAGTAGGAGTATTTGGTGATAATTCTATGATAATTTTCTCTAGCTCTCCATTAAAATGTACAAGTATATTGTGGGTACTCATTAGAAGTACCCCACTGAGGCACTTTTAATGTCAGAGTACTCACAACATATACTTTTTTGGAGAAATAAGAAAACTTATCCCAGAATTATCATCAAATACTCCGCCTTAACAACTCCTATGTACATGCGCCATCTTTTTCTTAATAAAGGTACCTCCCCTAATTAGGGTGCCCCATTACATTTTGTTCTGTCATATTTTCCTTCCAAATTTTATGTACCATTTATAAAACTGCCATCGCCGCATTGGTCAGAGCTTGCATGGTGTGGGTTTGACCCCAGGCAAAACCACTTAGAAATTTTTCTGAGGATTATTTCTCCATTATGGATGGAAGAAGACGAGAGTCGCTGCCATAATTTGAGAGAGTAACTAGAAATGTGTCCACAGTACACGGATGCCCCCACTGTGGGTACCTGACTATAAAACTGCAAAATTCTACCTGGTAAAAATGCCTTAATCTGAGTTTAACAGGATCACATACGTATGTATGTACATACATACGTACGTAAACACATTCATACAGAAAGGCGTACATTTTTACACACATATGCACGTACCCACAAAAGCACGTACGGAAAACCGAAAAAAAACATATGCCCCGGCATTATCAGATGCGGGGGCATGAAAAATAATCCATCCAAATAATACAAAAAATAATATAATAAATAAATAATCCATGTAATTAATATAAATGTAGTAATCCATGTGATGCAAAAAATACTAAGCTCCTATATATCAAGTGTACTGCAGTGTCAGTTGGCTTTATAAGCGCTATTTCAACAACCTTCTTCAGGGTTGTCTCGGTAGTGGGATTGGTAAAGATGCCGGATGCTGTAGTACTAGGCGCTGTTGCCGCATTGGTCAGAGCTTGCATGGTGTGGGTTCAACCCCAGGCAAAAGCACTTAGACATTTATACACAGTATTGGAAGTCAATGGCTTTGGTAAACAAACATTGACTTTTTATATTTATCCTAAAAATGGAGAAAAAAAAATTCTACATTATACTCTTATACTTGTGATACAAGCTATGCAGTGGACATATATTTTAATAAACCTTTATAAAAACTGGATTTTTTTTTCTATTTACTGAAAGCCTGAGAATGGCACACAGAAATTTGGATGGAATCAATACAGATACGGGTAAACTCAATTAGTCACAGCCAGTACCCTTATTAGCTAATATCCCATCATATGAATGACAAATTGTGTCAATCATCATATGAAGATAATGCAGCAGACAAAATAAAATTATAATGCCTTTTTTTACCCTTGTCCTGCTGCATTTTTCTC
This sequence comes from Anodontia alba, assembly GCA_964016985.1. Taxonomy (NCBI): domain Eukaryota; kingdom Metazoa; phylum Mollusca; class Bivalvia; order Lucinida; family Lucinidae; genus Anodontia; species Anodontia alba. The sequence goes on from OZ024823.1 coordinate 22,100,222, forward strand.
TTTCCTGGGTCTATGGAAGGGGTCCCTGAGTACATAAGCACCTGCTATTTCTTTTTTCACCAATTTTATTCAGACTTGCTCATGTTATATACCAAGGGACAGGCTTACTATTAGCAGATCATTCATGATTACAAAGACTACCATGTGATTGCAAGTCATATTACAAACTGTTTTTGTTTAATATACTTATATAAAAAAAGAAATCCAAGAGACTAGTGGCTATTTTGGAAGAATTTGACAACTTGTGATAATATGGCTTCCACTTGAGTACATTTATAAAGTTGTTTAAATAGAGTCTGTGTGGTTGGCACAGGAACCTATTTGACCAGGCATGAGAGAGATAAAAAAAAAAAAACCCGGCACTTTCTGAAATTTAACTGTGATTTTGAAGAATTATTTCACTAACTGGCCTTTAATGTTGATAAACAAAGGTAATTCCCTTGTCGAACAACCTTGAACTAAAGGATGAGTCTTGTTTCTGGAGGTCCTGAGACGCATTTGAATAGGCCTTCCCCATGAAAGCATATATAGATGCAAATAAAAGTAAATAAGTTGCAATATGCCCTATTTTCAACCTAGCAGAACCACTATTTTTGGACATCAAAATGAAGCAAACTTTCTGGAAAGTAAAAATTATTTCTTTCATCAGTAGTTACTCATTTGAACACCAAAATGAATTTTTTTCTTGTTTCAGCTATACATTGAGCTGCTAAGAGTATCTCTAAATGTGATACATACCAGATAATTTGTTTAGGAGTACTTGATGATAAGTCAGGGATAATTTTCTCCTGTTCTCCATAAAATTGTATGTTGTAGGTACTCATTTGATCTGCCTCACCGAGTACCACAATATACATTTTATGGAAAAATAAGAAAAATTATCCAAGACTTATTATCAAATACTCTTCTTGTACACATTAACCTCTTTATAACATGGTTCATTATAACACTGTTTTGGATAAAACACGGTTAAAAGATGGATCCCAAAAATGTATAGATTATATAGAAAAATGACCACAAATTGTCAGTTTTCTATATAATCTATACAGTTATACGGATGTATAACTAACATGGTTTATGCTTTGGACCCCAACAATAATACAATAATGTTATAAAGAGGTTGTGGTGTATATGGAAGTCCAGTAAAACTTAATGATTCGAACACCAACGGCTTGTTTACTTTGGCTGATTTGAACTTGTTTTTGAGTCCCTAGGTAATTCTTCCAATAGTTCTAGAAAACAAATATTTAAGGATATTTTCATTAATTTTATCATGAAAATGTATTGTGTATGCATTAGAATTGCCTCATCAAGCAATTCTAATGAGAACACTCAAGATACCATTATTTTATAGAGGATCGAAAAGACATCCCTAAATTATCACCATTTGCCTCTGACCTGGCACTGTGATTAACCCTCTGTGGATCAAACTACCTATGTCTAGAACAAATTTCCATGATCCCAAAGATGTTTGAGCCATTGAATTTTGACTGTATAATGTTATAAGAAGTACCTTTTCCCAGAGGAAGACAATCTAATGAACAGTTGGTCAGTTTCTGGTACAACTTTCTGTATAAACACTTGTTGGTCATCCTGCTCACCAAATGGACCTGAAACAAGTGTCATTAACATTAACCTGCTACAAAAGCAAACTGATCTGAGACAAGTAAACAAAAAGCATTTTCAGAGAACTTATGTCCCCCATCTTTTAGAAATACATAAAAGTGAAAATTAAAATGATTAATTTCAAAATGCAGAAAAAGGGATAAAAATTATTCTAAGAATTATATCTAAACCAAATGCACATATTCAGGCCACGACAAAAACACCTATACAGTTTCAAAAAGATTGGTATAAAACTGTAGAAGGAGTTGCGGACATAAGGTACCCACCATCTATACATTCTGATAGTATCTGAGCATGAAAAAATGACTAAGATATGGTTATTTTTCTTTATGATCTATACATTTTTGTTCAGCTACAACACTGTGGTTTCACTAACATGCTTTTTGCTTTGGATCCTTGCAATAGTGTTATAAAGGGATTGTGGTGGAAAACTTACCAAAGTCGTTTCCTGCTATATAGCTCTGTTGAGGATCAAATTCTTCTAGAGATACGACTTTGAAAGAGGCCATTGGTGTGGAGCCTGGTTGGGTAGAGATCATTCCTCTAAACCTGGTCACACTCCAGGTCCGTACATGGTTGTACTCAGCACATACTGTAAAGACAAAAATGAGACTGAGGGCTACTGATATGTTTGAAGCTAAAAACAAGAGCTGTCGTAGGACAGCGAGCTCGCCTGCTGGGTACATTTTATATTGTAACATTTTTATCATTAAGCCATATAATATAGGTCACACTGACCTAGATGTATTTGTATGTAAATCATTTTGTCACATAGATATAATAATCCAGGTATGACAATTCTCCATGAAATAGTAATAAAAATAAAAGGCAAAATCACTGAAGTATGAAATATAGGTCACAATGACCCAGATATAGTAAGTGGTCATTCATTGGGTCACATGGAACTAATATCCCAGGTGTGACATTTATCCAACAAATAGTATTCAAGATATAAGGCAAAACCACTGAACCATGAAATATAGGTCATACCAACAGAGATATATTTTGACGTCAATAATCGGGTCACAAGGAACTAATATCCCAGGTGTGACATTTATCCAACAAATAGTATTCAAGATATAAGGCAAAATCACTGAACCATGAAATATATATCACAATGACCTAGATATAGTAAGTGGTCATTCATTGGGTCACATGGAAGTAATATCCCAGGTGTGACATTTATCCAACAAATAGTATTCAAGATATAAGGCAAAATCACTGAACCATGAAATATAGGTCACCCCAACAGAGATATATTTTGACGTCAATAATCGGGTCACAAGGAACTAATATCCCAGGTGTGACATTTATCCAACAAATAGTATTCAAGATATAAGGCAAAATCACTGAACCATGAAATATAGGTCACAATGACCTAGATATAGTAAGTGGTCATTCATTGGGTCACATGGAAGTAATATCCCAGGTGTGACATTTATCCAACAAATAGTATTCAAGATATAAGGCAAAACCACCGAACCATGAAATATAGGTCACCCCAACAGAGATATATTTTGACGTCAATAATCGGGTCACAAGGAACTAATATCCCAGGTGTGACATTTATCCAACAAATAGTATTCAAGATATAAGGCAAAATCACTGAACCATGAAATATAGGTCACAATGACCTAGATATAGTAAGTGGTCATTCATTGGGTCACATGGAAGTAATATCCCAGGTGTGACATTTATCCAACAAATAGTATTCAAGATATAAGGCAAAACCACCGAACCATGAAATATAGGTCACACCAACAGAGATATATTTTGACGTCAATAATCGGGTCACAAGGAACTAATATCCCAGGTGTGACATTTATCCAACAAATAGTGTTCAAGATATAAGGCAAAATCACTGAACCATGAAATATAGGTCACCCCAACAGAGATATATTTTGACGTCAATAATCGGGTCACAAGGAACTAATATCCCAGGTGTGACATTTATCCAACAAATAGTATTCAAGATATAAGGCAAAATCACTGAACCATGAAATATAGGTCACAATGACCTAGATATAGTAAGTGGTCATTCATTGGGTCACATGGAAGTAATATCCCAGGTGTGACATTTATCCAACAAATAGTATTCAAGATATAAGGCAAAATCACTGAACCATGAAATATAGGTCACACCAACAGAGATATATTTTGACGTCAATAATCGGGTCACAAGGAACTAATATCCCAGGTGTGACATTTATCCAACAAATAGTATTCAAGATATAAGGCAAAATCACTGAACCATGAAATAAAGGTCACAATGACCTAGATATAGTAAGTGGTCATTCATTGGGTCACATGGAAGTAATATCCCAGGTGTGACATTTATCCAACAAATAGTATTCAAGATATAAGGCAAAATCACTGGACTGTGAAATCTAGGTGACCTAGACCGTAAAATGTAGGTCACCATGACCTTCACTCTCTTACACTTAAACCGATGTCACATAGTTAGCTGATGTATAACCAGTTGTGTCTATAACCTGTAGGCATATAAGATTTTACAAATATGTCCTAGATTTTGACCCCTAGCCCCACTCCAAGGCCCACCCTGAGGTATGAACCCAGGGGTATGTTCTTTTGGAATCTCAGAAGACTCCTCCAGGTACCCAAATTCTAAATATGAATGTTCTATGAGGAGTGAAAGTCAAGATATAAGAATTTGAAAAACTTTAACACAGTATTACAAAGGTGTCCTAGATTCTGACCCCTAGCCACCCCCAGGGGCATGAACCCAGGGGTTTATTCTCTTGGAATCTCAGAAGACCCTCCAAGGTACCTAAGTTCCAAATTTGATGCCTCTGTGAGGAGTGACTGTTGAGATATAAGCATTTGAAAAACTTTAACGCAGTGTGACGGGAACGGGAACGCAAACGCAAATGCAAACGACCGGGGTGACTACAATAGCTCTCCTTGTACTTCGTACAGGCGAGCTAAAAATGTCAGGATTGCCTTGTTGCTACTTGCTCCAGGGCTTTTTTCATGTTTTTTCATGTTTTGTCCTGTTTGTTTGTGTTGAGGTTTTTACAACCCAGTCAACCCAGTGGGGTCATGTCAAGTGTGGTCAGTTTGCCTAACCACACTTTTACTGGGCAGGCTTAGTCCTCTAAGTGGTTAACCAGTCTTGTGAACATTCTTTTGCCAGAAACTGGCAATTGCCTTTCTTGAATCAGCAGAAGGGAAAGAATGACCTTAGAAAACTAGCTGGTTTAATTTGTATTGTGGTTTATGTACTGTCTGTCATAGTTTGTTTGCTCTTTCTCTTGGTGTAATCGTTAAGTTATGTTCTGTGAATGTAGCTATTCCTGGACATCTTCTAAACTATTTGATTGCTTGTCAATTGTAAAAAGCAATATATATGTGTTTAAGGGGAATGGATACACTTTCAGGGAAGGTAACTCATTTAAAATTGTTTTGAGCCCTTCTGAAAAGGGGTCTACTCTATAAGAAAGCAAATTCTTTCCTTATTGAGCAGATACTTTCTCAGAAGAGGACTGTTGTGCAGAGAAGCAAACAGGAAGGTACAAATTGTCTCCCTTGTGAAAAACTGCAACTAATCTTCAGGTGAATGCATTCCCCTTAAACAATTGATCAGAAACACAAACCTTAGAGGCTAAGGTGCACTCTACATTATTATCAGTAAAAACAACACCATCTCCGACAGGACTGTGTGTAGGTATGGTTTCATCAGGAGCCTTGATATCTCATGTATACAAACTCTGTAATGCCTAAAGACTGTGTATTCCATATATTTTACACGTAATATTTGAACCAGTTCATTTATGAAAAAAAATGGAAGAAAAAAATCCAATATTTGAAATGAATAAATCTGGATCTGCATCTCTCATATACTCAGAAATGTATTTGTGGGAAGTAAAATAAGGACTTTTTTAAGCAGCAAGATTATATAAACCTTGTCACATACAAAGGGGGATCAGCAAATATGCAAACAGTGACTGTACAGCTCTGTCTGCACATTTATACAGACTGATCAGGCCCTCTGTGTTAGGGTAGACCCTTTCAGATGGGAGACAAAAGCACTTTGAATGAGGATCCATTCCCCTTAATGCCTCTGTGTGGTATGCTTACCTGACACTAGATGTTTTTCTGATAGCATAACTTTTGTAACTGGACTACGGTGTACAGTGAAGGTCTGAAACAACTGTGGTCCATGACCCACAGTCTCAGGGTGCTGTACTATCACACGGACAGTTCCCGAGCTGGTACCATAGGCTATCTCAATCCAGTTACCACTTAGACCTGTCAACAGTAATGGAATAAGTGTGACTACAGTGATAATTGGTAAAGCTGGTGTGTATCAAAGCTCTACATATGAATAACTCTCACTGGCAGAAATCAAAGGCAGTTGCATAATCAAGTATCAAGACTATTCCATTATTTTGATTTATATTCTGTGCTTCATTATATATATTTATTTAAAAGATTTAGTGAAGAGATAATATTTTGCTATATATCTTATATTGTAATAAAAACTTCCTAACTCTTAGCACTCTGGGTAAATATTACAGTATGTGACATTTTGAAATATTTCTGTTTTTCCATGAAAATAGGCTTTGACATTTCATATGAAAATGTCAAAGACTATTTTCTGGAAAAATATTATCAATTTGTCATCAGCTAAATATGATATCAAACCAAAAGAAAAACAAGAATTGAAAGAACTATTAAACATTTTTTTCTACTTATAATGCAGTTCTAATGAAAAGAAATACTAATTATTAACAGAATAAAATAAATAAATTAACAGAAACGTTAATACAATATTCTCACTCATGCATCCCATTTTTTTTTCTTTAATAAAGGCATTTCTAATGAGTACCCCACAACATATAGATAGGCCACGTCATGCTAAACTGTGCCTACAGTCTGATCAAGTAATGATTGTCCACTAACAGAATCACTGGATACTACAGAATGTACGAATGGAGAGCGAAGGCCGAGCTGATACTTTGTTCATATGCAGAATGATCTGAATCTGCTCATTTTGCTCATGTTTGGAGGCACTTTTTTGCTTGATGTGGCCCATATGTTACTGTGGTAAAATACTATCATACTTTTAGTTTGGAAAAGTGCCTTATCTACAACTACTGGACACGCAGGCTGATCTGGATCTCATATTCGAGGGTTGAGCGCAAGACTGACGTAAGTCAGATGGTTGTTTTTCCCCAAACTTAATCTCCTCACCATGAAGGCGTAATGAAGATTACAACATTTCTTTCTGTAAACAATGAAAATTTAGGTGCCATTGCTCGTATGAGCAATGGCACCTAAATTTGCATTGTTTACAAAGGAGTCAAATTTGCCCCTAAACAAGGGTTTCAAAAATATGTTTGAGTTACTACAGTCTTGCGCTCAACCCTCGATATGTACTCATATGGCCTTAAGATCATTTTCTCATATATGCTCATAAAGCTAGTGACACTATGAAAAACATTATTTTTGTGTCAAAGAGATACATACTAGTTTTGGGTGTGAGGTAAACACTTAGAGCAGTAACTTTATCACCGGCAGGGTCTCTGTACAATTCGGTAACCAGTAGATCATTGTCCTTCATACGTAGGGGAAATTTCTGCATATCTGTGAAGGAAAACAACATGCGCAATATTTAAATATTTAGCTATGAATCAGCGAACAGTTCAAACAAAGATTAAGCTGTTCCTAAAGGAGTAGTTTGATCAGGGTTTGCACTGTTAGCCATTCTGCCAGCACTTTTAACCCTTGTCCTGTGGAACCCGGATATACCCTGCATTTGCAAACAGTGTAGATCCACATCAGTTGGCTTCTGAAGAAAAACTGTTTGCCATTAAGTATGTGAATTTATAGCAACAATCCAGATCAAGTAATCTGATTGGCTGAAAATTAGAAGTGGGCGTAGCATCTTAATGTATTCAGCAGGACAAAGGTTAAATACATCCACAGTAAAATGGACTTCTTCAATTTTGGGTAAGTATAGTGAGGCGTTATGGTGTCCAATTATAAATTCTTTAGGGCAAATACAGTATTCAACTTACAGCAAAATAATAAAAGTTAAATCAAACCAGAAATGTGTTTTCAGGGAAAACAGATGCCCCCACATCCTGCGCCCTCAGAATTCTGAGGCCTTGAAAATGAGAAATGAGGTCATCATGTCACCAAAGTCTAATCATAAGCATGTCTCAATAATATATCTCATGTCTCAATAATATATCTCTGCAAGTCTGATGAACTCTGCCAATAGTTCAAAAGACAAACATCATGCACACAAGAAATCATTCTTTTTGTGTAGATACTAGCACCATTGCTAACAGTAATGGAATTCAGACTGAAAATAATGTCTCTGTCCATCTGTGGTAGTGGTAGGGGGGCGGGGAGGGAGAGGAGGGGAAGGGAAGGGAGAAATTGCAATGATGTGTGCTTATTTAGGTCTACAATTGCTGCTTTTGTTAAAAATTTTTGGCACAATTTTCTTGTTTGAAATTATCTGATTTTCTATTAATTTTTTGGTGTGTGTGTGTGTGTGGCAGGGGTGGGGGGGTGGGGGGGGGGTTGGGGGGGGGGGCGGGGGTTTGAGCACAGTATCTCAATATTTATATATTTATATTGTCACCATTAACCTTATTATACTGCCTTATAAACAGGTGTATTTTGGTCAGTGATCATTATTGAATATTTGAAAACAATAATAAACACCTTAAGAAACTGAGAGCTGAAAGTGTGAATATACTTTTGGACGTCTGGAGCCCACATTATTTGTCAGGATGTCTGGACTGGAGCATGAATTTATCAAACTACAAAAAGGTTAAATACATAAACTCAATAAAGTACAAAGATAAGCCAACATGAAAATGTCCAACCTACCTATATAATAGACTGAACCATTTTCACAACCCAGAAGCAGAAATGAGCCAGCAGTGTCATAACTGGTCACTGGTACAACATCTTGTATCTACAATGATATATCATTTTACAAAAATAATTCAATATACACAATTTCATATTACAGAAGTATCCAGATAAAAATTTTTCTTATTTCTTCATGAAAACATACTTTGTGGGAACTCATTAGAAGCACCTCAATAAGGCGCTTCTAATGAGTTCCCACAAAGTGTGTTTTCAAGGAGAAATAAGAAAAATAGCAATACTTTTCAGTTGAAATAAAGCATCTTACCTGGAGCTACAAATGAACTTTCACAATGGTACCAGTCAAATACACTGTAATCACACACAGAACAAAGAAGCCCCTGATCAGCTTCCAAATTTGTTCAGTCCAATCAGGGTTTATACTGTTTGTTAACATAATATGTAGGCACGAAAATTCTACCAGAGAAAGGGCAGACCTGTATCAGATTGAAATAACTTGTGTGCTGATATAGGGCTACAATGGTTGCATATGTTATATGACTGATTTCTAACCCTTAAAGTACCAAGTAAAATTTGTAGCAAATGACATTCTAATTTTTTTTTTATTTTTTTTTTCAGAGAAAATAAGTCTTGTCATTTCATGTGATTCATCTGCTTGGCAGATGATTCACATGACATGTAAAGACATTTTCTTTGAACAATAAAAAATATTTCAGAATGTTATCTATTGCAGTTGTGATTGGTGCTTTAACTCTTTCGGTGCCAAATTTCAGATAACATTTGTCGTCTGCATTTTTATTTTAATAAACTATCGTTTGGAAAGACGTCTATATGTAAAGTTGAAAGACTGAATGTCAAACAGCATAGATCCAGATGAGATGGCTCACTGAGCCATCTCATCTGGATCTATGCTGTTTGCAAAAGCCTGTGGCAGTGAAAGAGTTAAAGGCTGACATTTTGATTTTTTCTTGAATCTTCTGCCTAAGCAAAATTGCTCCACACACAACTTTCATAAAGGTACTGTTGACAAGTACAGTACACAAATGAATGTTTATTATATTCTCTACGAAAATATATGTTTCAACATCTCATTAGAGATGATCATAATAAGATGCCACAATATACAAAAGTTTTCATGTAGATTTTATTAAACAAATAAGCACTTGTTTATCTATAAAATAACACTTTATCAACAGTCCCGATTCTGATTTATAATGACTTACTCAAGTACAGAAATAAAAAAACAAAAAAAAACAACTATGACTAACCTGCCAATTATGTGTCATGGAGTGCCAGACTCCAACTTTACCAAGCTGACTAAGAGCCACCAGCTGACTTCCAATAAAAAACAAAGAATCCACAGACACATTGAGGTTGAATACACCTGTAACATTAATAAGTTAATCCATTTTAGACTGAACAGACTCCCCCAACACTATATATAGGAAGAGCTGAATTTCAATTTTTTGTATGTCAGGCTATGTAACTTAGATATTCCTAGAGAAAAATGGCTGAACTATTTGCAAAAAGTGAAGATCCTGCACAGACGCTGCATTCTGCAATGTTTAGAATGCAGCATTTGATCTGGGTGTGCACTGTTTGCGAATTACCCTTTTGGGGGTAACTAGACTAAAAATGGGTTAAGAACCCTGTCATTCTGTCAACATTTTAATTATATAATCAAGCAGACAGTAAATTTCACTGTATAGGTATTTCAACAGGCATCCAACAGTTAAAGCACAGATCAACTGGCACATCCATGCAGTCTGACCAGGACCTTTGATGTTGTTCATCCATTAAAACATATCATTTTCACAGCTCCATATAAGGTAATAACTGCGGTGACATTTAGATTAATGTTTATTATTTGGGCCACTTCAAGGAAAAAAGTGCCTTCGAACATGCACAAAATCCAGAGATTCATAGCATCTTTTGCATGCACAAAGTATCATCCGGGCCTTTGCTTTCCATTCATACATTTTGTAGTATACAATGATTCTGTTAGCTGATCATGAATGCCCTGATCAGTGTGCATCAATGCACCGGCAGATCTGAACTTTCCATGTCCGCATAGGCCGCATGACATAGTCCATTTTTGCATTAAAACATATATTGGGGATATTCAATGGAATTGCATCCCAGGAAAAATTCTAAAGTACCAAAAATGTAGCTCATATGATGTTACACTGATATCAGGGCCCAGTTGTTCAAAGCTAACGATGTCGTTGGTTAACGATTTGTTAAAATTTACATTGAGTGATACGCAAATATGTATACTGAAATTTTTTGCTGCAAAAATGTGAGTGCAAAAGCTACTCACATTTTTTCAGCAAAAAATATCAGAATATTGTATATTGAATCTGCTAAAACAGTTAACGAAATGACCTGTAACGAGCTTTTTTTTCTTTTTTTTTTTGATTTGGGTTTTACAGCCCTTTCAAGAATATTTCACTTATATCGAGCCAATCGTTCATCGAAGGTGGGCGAAAACCGGAGGACCTGGAGAAAAACCACCTGACCATCCGTAAGCAGAACTTGGCTTTCCCACATATGACCCGAGCGAGGCTCGAACCACAGCGGTGAGAAACCTAATGGATTAAGAGTCAACTCTCTTATCCACTAGGCTACGGGGGCCCGCTTCCCGTAATGAGCTTGTTAAGCTAACAATGCTTTGAACAACTGGACCCAGAACTATCTTGCAGTCTTATCGGTTACAGTGTCCAGTGTTTCTTTAAGCAGACAGTGAAGGGCTTGGTCAGACTGCAAAATGTACAGAATGATCTGGTCCTTTGTTAATCACATGTTATATATGGACCCTTCTTTTATGTTGAAGCTCTATCTAGATGCTCCAGTGGAAAATAACACTATTTTGTTGTCTGCTAAATCAATGCATAGCTCCAGATAAGACACTTTTTTCAGTTAAAAAATCTTGATATTTTTCTTATTTCTCCTCAAAAACATATGATGCATAACATACAAAGAGGGCCCTGAAGCAATTTGCAAACAATGCAGGCCTAGACCAGCCTGCACAAATGATTAGGGCCTTTGTTGCCCACTTGCACATTCAATGGATACTGTAGTATATATTCTTGCATACTGGATAAGGATTTCCGCTAATTACACCAGTGCTAGCAAATGTTATCTCACATGCCCTTATCCATCCCATGGGAAAGATAAAAATCAAGAATTTTCGCATATTTGACATACACTGGCTGTATAGGACATCACAGTACATCATCGTAAAGGTCGAGGTCACTGAACATAATGGACTCACTAAACGCCACAGTATTTCATCACAACATGGCGGATGTCTGCAATCAGTGACCGCATTATCAAAAACCCATTTTCAGAAATGAAAGGTCTGCAAGAAAAAGAATCTCTCATGGTGTAAAGGACAGACAGATAAATGCGTCCCTTGGGATCACAGTCTGACATCACTCGGCAAGCACTCACTGATGCTAGACAGTGACCCTCAGGACAGATTTTTCTATTTACCCCTCACACCCATGATAGATTCTTATACTGACGGCCAGAGAATGTCCAGATCAACCGGCATGGATGTGCAGGCTGATCTAGGCTTTTGCTGTTTGCCTATGGCATAGGAGCCTTTTTGCATGTTGCACATCATTTGTTGTACCTATAAGAAGCACCTCACTGAGCAGTTATAGTTTTTCAGAATTGTTTCTTTTACCTTAACCCTTAAAGCGCCAGTCACAACTATTGTCGTCTGCTTTGTCTTCTGCCGGTTACTTTAAAAGTCATTTCTGCAAACAGTGTGGACCCAGATCAGACTGCTCCTTTAGGAGCAGTCTGATCAGGGTCCACACTGTTTGCCTGTATGCAAAAATAGGTTGGAAAAGTCTGCAAGAATATTTAGCAGACGACATAAACAGACGACATAAATTTTTCAGATGCAGTTTTTCTTGGCACTTTAAGGGATAAGTAATTTCTTACCTATTTCTCTACTTTCCCCAGCATCAGCTATAGACCACAACCTGACAAGGTTACCAGCAGAGGCAGCTACCATCTTGTTTGTGTTGTCCTGGTTAGCAGACATGACCTTGGCATTGATGGCTATTCGTTCTACTGGAATTTCAAGGTAACAGCTAGACCAACACAGGTACCAGCCTGTTGAGTCCTTCATTCTGGAAGAATCAATATACTTATATCACCACTGCCACAGATACTGGATATAACCTTGATAGCAACATGCAGTAAAAGAGAGTAGGTTAACTGACTGGCTCAATATGACCTTAACAGTGTTAACTTGGTGGTAAAATTCCAACTAAAAAAAGACAAATACTTTTTCTTACTTCTCCATAAAAATAAACACTGTGGTACCCATTACAACTACCTTAGTCGGGTGCTACTAATGAGTACCCACAATTTTTTTTTTTTTTTTTTTTTTGATTTGGGTTTTACGGCCCTTTCAAGAATATTTCACTTATATCGAGCCGATCGTTCATCGAAGGTGGGCGAAAACCGGAGAACCCGGAGAAAAACCACCTGACCATCCGTAAGCATAACTTGGCTTTCCCACATATGACCAGAGCGAGGCTCGAACCACAGCGGTGAGAAACCTAATTGATTAAGAGTCAACTCTCTTATCCACTAGGCTACGGGGGCCCGCAATGAGTAACCACAATATACATTTTCATGGAGACTGATCATGAAATAATTTCTACAATCATTCTCCCCTTTACGCTGATTCAAGATGGGCAGATATCAGTTATTGGTAAAATTATGTGCAGAAGTACAATGTACTGGTTAACCTCTTAGATTACTAAGCTTGCCCAGTAAAAGTGAGAGTAGGTTAACTGACTGGCTCAATATGACCTTAACAGTGTTTGCTTGGCAGTAAAACTCCAACTAAAAAAGATGAATATTTTTCTTACTTCTCTATAAAAACAAAACATGCTACCCATTACAATTATCTTAGTGAGGTGCTTCTAATGAGTACCCACAATTTATGATTACATGGAGAAAAAAAGATTTTTTTTTTTTTTTTTTTTTTTTTTTTAACAGTTTTTGGCTGAAAAAAGATGCCTTATCTGAAGCTATGTGCATGTGACCTTTCAAGAAAAACAAGATAACCTTCATGTAGTTCTTCAATATAGACAGGAAGGATTCCTGTCCTAGTTACTGGGAATAACCATGACATATGTCACAGTTACAGCTAGATGTATAGCTGAACACAGGTATCCTGATGTAGTCATTGTAATGAAAACCATGGTATCTGTTTATCTTCCACTTTACTATACACAACATTCCATGCAAAAACTTGTCTTTGAGCATATGTAGACAGTGAAGGCCCAGATCAGACTGCGCAAATACACAGTCTGATGAGGACCTTCACTGTCTGCTAACAAAATCACAGGATAATAGTAACTACAGAATGTATGAATGGAAAGGAAAGGCCCAGAAGACACTTTGTGTATGCCCAGGATGATCTGAAACTGTGCATTTTGCACATGTTCAAAGGCACTTTTTCGCTTGATGTGGCCTATTAAATATTTATCCCAAGCTACTGTGAACTACTTTGATGTATACTGCAGAAAGTACAGGTAGTACAAAGCTACAAGCTGTACTGAATTTGATAACTTTTTTGTATATCATAAGGATATCATGCAAACAGCCTGACAGTATCATCAGCATAAATATCACAATATACTGATACTCAAGTATGGTAAATGTCACAAAAATTCATACCAAAAAGTGAGATATAATCATGAGATCATTAATTATGACATATCCTTATAAAAGAAGGAAAAGGGAAGTAACTAATTTTGCAAAGGAAGGCAAGTTAATTGCCTCCTTTTTTGAACTGATTACTTTTCATGAAGACTTCTTTGTAGTTTTCTTGTTTGACACTAAGATTTTACTGTTCATTTTTTAACATTTACTATATACCAGACATCTCTAAATAGCAAAGACCCCTGAAGAGGCTTCATGGATTACCTCTTGCTACCTATATAACTAGACCTATTTTGGTAGCTGGTTGACCATTTAGAGGACTACGCCTGCCTAGTAAAAGTGTGGTCAGGCAAACTGACCACGCTTGACATGACCCAACTGGGTTGAATGGGCCATGATATCTTAACACAATCGACCTTTTTTTTGTTGGAAAAAAAATGTTCCCCCACCACATAATTTCGACAGCAGTCCTGTAATGACCTTGAAAAAGAGGTTATGATCACCAAAATTTAATCAGCTCTACAGCTAGTCACAATAATCTAGGCCTGCAAGTTTGATTACAATCTGCTGTTTAAAGAGATATCATGAACATAAGAAACTGTATGTAAATTCTACGTAATTCTGACCTTGAAAATGAGGTCAGCCATCATAACCTAACCAATTCTACAGCCTGTCCCAATGTTCTAACCCTGCAAGTCTGATGACAATCTGCTATCTGGATCAAGAAACTGGACATAAATTTTATACTACACTGCAGCGCCGTTATAACGTGGTCGTCGGGAGCCATGAACACTGACCGCGTTATACGTGGTCCGCGTTATACTGAACATGACAACCACACCCACTTGCACCACTGCAGTTTCCTTCACTTATTACGAGATATTACACATTGCATGTATGTTATATTGTATGTTCCTTTTTTATTTATTTATTTTTTATTTTTTTTTTATTGTTGAAACTTTGTGCATGTAACTTGCCTGATTTCCGTTTCATTCTTTTCATCCAGTAAATAATAAATTTTTAAGCTTAAATTGTTTTGTTTTCTTTTATGATCATTCAAGGGAACTAACTGCAACAGTCTTGCATTATGGATAACTGTGTAATAAACAACGTGTCCTTTACCGGAAATTGCCTTGAGCATGTGCACAGTTGATCTGCGTGTCAAAAAATAACCTTTGTTGCTCCCTGGAAAAATTCAGCAGATGACAAATTGATGATATTTTTTCTTTTTCTTTCTTTCTTTTTTTTTCCATACAACAACTTTTGTCATGCAAATTTTCTCAAATTTGCATGCAGTGTCAAAATCTTGCAGCCTGAGGATATAAGAAAAAAAATATTTCAGAAGGTGGTCTGCTAATTATATGCACACAGCATGCTAAGGGTTTAGCAACAGGTGCAGAAAAAAAATCAATACCAACTGTTTCGTCAGATGTTTAGTAACATGATAAAAGGGACAGGCTTACCTGCTTGGTCAGTTTTTATTGCTGCTGTTGATTTCTTTCACAATAAAAAAAATCTAATCTCAGATATTTTTTTTTATACAGAGCACTGACCAGTCTTAGTTTCATGTTTGTCCAGAAAGTACATCTCGTTTCCCAGCAGTCTATTTCCGTTAACCTAGGGTAGCAGTACTTTTTAACTAAAAAAAAGACGCCTTATCTGGAGCTTTAAACTGTCTCAGTGTATTCACACTTGACCCGTTTCTTTGATCTATTTGGACATGCCGACTGTCATAGCTCCAGAAAAGAGGGTCTATCCACAGCTCCAGACTAGAGGAGTCTCCACATATTAAATTTCTTATTTCTCCTCGCTGAGGCACTTCCAGAGAGTACCCAAAACCTACAATTTCATGGAGAAATAAGGAAAAATAACAGTCTTTTTTTCATTAAAAAAGAAAAAAAAAAAGACACCTAATCTGGAGCTATGGACTATGGCAGTGCATTCACACCTCACACAAACAGATTAATTATCAGACTACCATTACAGCATAAAGGACAGTGAAGTGTTGATTTATGACTGTGTTAGGATAATTATGTAATTAATTTGTGTTGCGTAAGTTACTCTTATTATTTCTTTTATTTCTCTTATAATACATGAAAATTATCGTTGAAGGCTGTGACAGTTACCGTAGTATGGCTTTTAAATGGTGTGCAGACGTGATCTGAAATAGCCTAAAGACAAAAACTGATGAAAAATTTGGTATAAAAGAATGAGTAAATCAGCGAGTATATGGTCACGCTGGCGATTTTTAGACTGCCGTGTTCCACGGAAAAAGGGCAACACTTTCAAACTGGTGGGGAAAAAAACGGGAGCCAAGGCCCAATCGCGTTATAACGGTTTCCGCGTTATAAGCAACCGCGTTATAACGGCGCTGCAGTGTATTTCATTTTGTCCTAATCTTGAAAATGAGGTATGTTTGTCATAACCTAATCTTTTCTGGTTTGTCACAAGGTTGTAACTCTGCAAGTCTGACAAAATCTTCTCACTGTTCTAAAGATTCTGTTCACACAAAAAAATGTCATACTGATGATAAAGCAATCAAAATCTAGAACAATATGTCCACTTTGACTTCTGGTGTGGGGAAATAAATATGTACATTTTTTATTTAATATGGCCAATACAATTACCTGTACACACAAACAAAGTGGGGGTAGGCTACACAGATCCAGTTGTGATGTCCTCTCAACATTGTCACCCGCAATGGATCCAAGTGGCCTGAAATATTTACAAAGGTATATGCCATTAATTGTTTCATGACTTACACAAATATTCTGACATATCCAAAGGACTTGTCATTTTAAACGAGAAGTATTTGATGATAATGCTGGGATAATTTTCTTCAGTTCTCCATAAAAATGCATGTTGTGGGTACTCACTGAGGCATTTCTGATGAGTACCCACAACATGCATTTTTTTTGGAGAACATGGCCCAGTTGTTCAAAACTAACGATGTCTTTCGTTAAAATTTACATCGATTGATATGCAAATATGCAGTGCAAAGGCTACTCACATTTTTTCAGCAAAAAATATCAGAATACTGTATATTGAATCCGCTAAAACAGTCAACGAAATGACCCTTAACAAGCTCGTAAAGCTAACGACGCTTTGAACAACTGGGCCCAGGAGAAAATATTCCCGAATTACCGGTATCATCATATACTCCTTAACAAATCCTCCGCTATCTGAGCAACAGTATATACCCAGATAAGTTGCTACTTTAGGACCTATATCTCAGTCTGCAATGTTTGACATTCAATAAGAGCTTTTTAGATATGACCCCCTTAAACCCCATTTTTATAAAGTAAAACTGGGGTTTACAGGGGTATACAATATTTTTCTTATTTCTGCTCAAAAATATAAATTGTGGGTACTCATTAGAACCGCCTCAGTGAGGCAGTTCTAATGAGTACCCACAATCTATGTTTTGAGCAGAAATTTGAAAAAACTCAGGATTTTTTTATCTGAAAAATTTCATTTTTTGATGGTAAAATTTTCAGTATATTTGAATAGGCGTGTTTTCGTAATGCATCACCATGCTGTCATCTGGACTTGTTAGAATTTTAGGGTAAGTATGGCAGGGAGATAAAGTTTGTGATTAAATTATTTAGAGTAAATAAGGTATGTTTTTATCTGGCAAAAATAGGTGAACTCTTCACATATTTACTGAACTTCAGTAACTGTAGCAAAATTTGGTACACCACAAGAGATTTTTTCAGCTTTTCTCTGAAATTAGGACTTGGCATTTCACCTGATCTATCTTCAGAGTGCTGGAGATCAAACAAGAAAATAAAAGTAGTTGAAACTGTCTTAAAGACCACCTATATCAAGAAACTACACTTTGTTAAGACCACTTGAAGACATACAGTCCTTTTGAAATGACTTGGAAAGACTTTTTATTGGGCATTTTATTTGAAATTCTAGCATCAAAACATATACACCTATCCTAGAGGTCCATTTTCAAACTAAAGATTTTATAAAGGTTTATTGCATCCATCAGTTGCTAGTTTGAACCCAGCTCAGACTTTCAACTCAAAAACTCTCTCAGTTCAGAAGCTATGGTTTGGTTCTTGGTATGTTTTTGTTCATTTTGGTTTGTTCATTTACGTCAATGGCCAGGTGTCTTTTTTCAACTAAAATAATTTTTTTTTTTTTTTTTTTTTTTTTGTGAAAATACAGGCTTTTTAAGTTATTTTTACTTTTCAAACTAAATACAAGTTTTACAGATTTTGCAAAGATTGTAAGCAAAAAAAAACCCCAAAACAATCAGGTTTTTACCAGTTTTAAAGGTTTTGCTAGGAGGCCTCAGAAAGAGGCAAAACATTTGGACCTCTTTATTATGGAACTACAATTGTATAGTACTAAGCCCATTTCCTGTGAGAAGTCAGTAGTCTATGACCTTAAGTCAGCCAAGGATGGCATCAACATATCAACAGGACTGGCTACCTACACTAGAACTGGATACTGACAAGCAGACAGGGTACCAGACACATAGTGACTACCTACCAACTTGCCCTGCTGTACTAGCCAATCTGCTGCTAAGACTCTCATATGACACTGGCCGGGACACCTGTCTCAAGTCTGCCAAAGATGGCTGGCGTGATGGTACCCTACCCAGACTAGTAACAGATCCATTACGAGAGGCACCAGACAGATCTAGAGAAGCTTGTCTGGAATGAGTGCTGGACGGAGTAGACTGTCTTGAGGTACTTGGCCTTGGATCCACAGAGGAATGTCTGCTAAAAATAATATAAATACCAAAGCTTTATATTAGGTGCTTTTTACAATCAAAAAATGTAGATGTGTTTTTTTTATTTCTACATGAAACCATACATATAAGTAGTGGAGAAATAAACTACTGTGCTTTCAACATCTTTCTGAAAGTCGTTTTTTTTTGCTTGGCACTTTACACAGAAGAAGTAAATTTGCAAACTTTTGTCATGATTTAATGCAGCACCATTTGTCATAACCACTTAGTCATAAAAACTTTTATTCTAGCCATTGGTTTTTAAAACAAGAATTCCGCGGAAGGCGTCATCGCACCTGCTGGGGCAAAAGTCACAGGAGCCACAATCAGAACGTGGTTATTAAATAAGTTTATTTCATTCTTAGCAGTGCTTACTTGGAAAACTGGGTTGAAAAAAATGTAGACAAAGTGCCTAGTGGGGCACATATATTCCAGGCCAGTCCCATTCCCTCTAATGGCTATATCTTCAGCACTGACTTTTGGTATCATACAGCCCAATGATAATGGAGCGTTGACGTAAAATGTGTAAAAGTCACTGGAGCATGAAATATAGGTCAAGGTCACGGGTCAAGATACCTGCTAATCCAGTACATCAAGGAGAAGCACAATACCAGGTATAGTGGTTGTAGGCCTTATAGTTGAGGAGTTATCAAACATCAATGTAAAATGTGTCAAATATAAGTCAAGGTCACCGGGTCAATGTACCTGCCAAGCCAGTGCAATGAGGTGAAGCACTATGCAAGGTTTAGTGGTTGTAGGTCTTATATTTGAGGAGATACTGAACATCAACATAAAATGTGTCAAAGTCACTGGAGTGCACAATATAGGTCAAGGTCACCAGGTCAAGGTACCTGCCGAGTCAGTACATCGAGAAGAAGTGCTATATAAGGTTTGGTGGTTGAAGGCCTTACAGTTGAGGACATAAGGAAGGGTGACGTAGAAGTTGTAAAAGTCAATAGAGCGCGAAATATAGGTCAAGGTCACCCAGTCAAGGTACCTGCAGAGTTCGTACACTGAGGAGAAGCACTATGCAAGGTTTGATGATTGTAGGCCTTATAGTTGAGGAGATATTGAACGTTGACATAAAATGTGTAAAAGGCACTGGAGCGCAAAATATAGGTCAAGGTCACCGGGTCAAGATACCTGCAGAGTCAGTACATCTAGGAGAAGCACTATGCAAGGTTTGGTGGCTAGAGGTCTTACACTTGAGGAGATCTAGAACATTGACGTAAATTATGTCAAAGTCACTGCAGCCAAAATATAGGTCAAGGTCACCAGGTCAAGGTATCTGCCAAGTCAGTACATTGAGAAGAAGCACTTTGCAAGGTTTGATGGTTGTAGGCCTTATAGTTGAGGAGATATCGAACGTCGACACAAAATATGTCAAAGTCACTGGAGAGCAAAATATAGGTCAAGGTCACCGGGTCAAGGTACCTGCCAAGTCAGTACATCTAGGAGAAGCACTATGCAAGGTTTAGTAGTTGTACACCTTATAGTTGAGAAGATCTGGAACGTCAACATAAAATTGTGTCAAAGCCAATGGAGCGAAAAATATAGGTCAAGGTCACTGGGTCAACATACCTGCCAAGTCAGGAGGTCAGGGAGATATGTCATGCAAGGTATCATGGTTGTTGTAGAATTGTAGTTGATAAGAATACTAACTTTGACGTAAATGTCAAACTTCGACATAACAGAACTGTTAACAGACAGACGGACGGACGAACGGACAGACGAATGGAAAAGCGGGCACCTATGTCGCAAAGTCAGGAGGTCAGGGAGATGTTTCATGCAAGGTTTGATGGTTGTTTAGTCTTGTAGTTGATCAGAATACTAACTTTGACATAAATGTCGAACTTCGACATAACAGAACTGTTAACAGACAGACGGACGGACGAACAGACAGACAAATGGAAAAGTGGGCACCTACGTCACAAAGTCGGGAGGTCAGGGAGATGTTTCATGCAAGGTTTGATAGTTGTTTAGTCTTGCAGTTGATTAGAATACTAACTTTGACATAAATGTCGAACGTCGACATAAATGTTGACAGACGGACGGACGAATGGACAGACATACGGAAAAGGGGACGCCTATGTCGCAAAGTCAGGAGGTCAGGGAGATGTTTCATGCAAAGTTTGATGGTTGTTTAGTCTTGTAGTTGATTAGAATACTAACTTTGACATAAATGTCGAACGTCGACATAAATGTTGACAGACGGACGGACGGACTGACGGACGGACTGACGAACGGACGGACGGACGGACAGAAAATCGGACGTCTATATCGCACCCTGCTACAAGCAGGTGCGATAAAAATCAAATGTTTTCACTTTTTCCCATAGTAAAAATGAACGCAAATTGTGCAGAAATCTGTTGGGTAGGTATTACAACGGAGGCAGATTTTCAACAAGTTCCACTTGTTAAATTTTTCTGAAATTTTCACAATATAATTTTAAGACATTAATAAATCAAATTCAGCAAAGAAATGTAAAAAATATTTTCTTAGACAAAAATTCTAAATAATTACTTTACTATAGACATTGCATGTCAGACCAATATTTGGCGGTAAATTTAATTTTAGGGTAAATATTTCAGAACAAAACACAGAAATAGAAAAGACAAATAGTTTCTGATAAGATATGGTCAATCAGAACAAATTCTTTTCATTTAAAATAAAACGCCAAGCAAAAAACGGCTTTCTGAATGCTGTCCAAAGGACAGTAGACATGATTCCAAAGTACTAATTCCCTGCCCTTTGGTTTTACCCATATGGCAACAAATCTGGATGCATAAATTTCAAAAACTTTTCCAAATGCTCAATCTGATCTGTTACGTAAATGGCAATGTAAACATAAACATTGGTTAGACTCTGGATACAAACATGACATACGCATGTATATCATGGCAAAATGCAATATGCCTAACTGGTGCCTTCGGTCAGCTGAAGCATAAAATATATCTATCTGGACGCTCCTCTTATATAGATCTATCAAAACAGTTCTGAAGAATGGAAAGAGGTAGCTTAAAGACATCTTTATATAAGAGTCTACATTCGTAGTTATTTCTGTATAAGTACACTTAGTAGTCGACTTGTTATCTTTAAGTCCAAGGGACTCTCTGAAATACTTCCATACATCCGTACCTCCACATATCAGATTTGCACAACTGAGGTAAAAATAAATTGAAGGATCAGATTTATCAACTGAATATGTAATTTGATTCCTGAAAGTAGACATATATTAAAAAATCTTGTGGAAAAGAGGAGAAAATGCTCCTTTCTCCTCTTTTCCACAATATTTTGTTACCTGTTGTTAGATTTCATGTTAAAACAGGGACCAGATTTTCACTTTGAGATGAGCAGTTATTCCAGATAGGCAAAGTCAAGATAACCAGAGTTGACTCTATTTATAATTAAACCTTTTCAATCTTACATATCTAATGAGAGCTGTCACAGGACAGCACAGCTTGCTTGCTGGGAATACTTTGTATAGTCATTTTTGTTACATGGAAGGAATATCCAAAGTTTGTCAATCATCCATCAAATAGTGTTCAAGATACCAGGCACAATCACTGGACTGCAAAATATAGGTCACATAAACTTATATATACTATGAGGTCAATTTTGGTGTCCCATGGAACCAATATCCCAAATATGAAAATCCATCAAATAATCTTCAAGATATCACGCAAAAATCACTGAACTGTGAGATATAGGTCACACTGACCTATATATGAGCTACATATGGATATGAGCTAGATCTTGGTACCCCATGAAACCAATATCCTTATTATGACAGGTATCCATCAAATTGTCTTTAAGATATCAGGTAAAATCACTGCACCATGAAATAAAGGTCACACTGACCTATACATGATATGAGAAACATAGGTCAAACTGACCTACATATAATATGTGGTCAATTTTGGTATGATATGGAACCAATATCCCAAGTATGAGGCTCATCTAACAAATAGTTTTCAAGATACAAGGCAAAATCACTGGGCCATGAAATATACATGTAGGTCAAATTGATTTACACATAATACAAGTTCAATTTTTGTGTCACATGGAAAGTACAACATTTATTCATCAAATAGTCAAGATATAAGGCATAATTGCTAGACTCTGAAATATATGTCACACTCATCTACATATATTGTGAGATCAATTTTGGTGTAGCGTGGAACTAATATCCCAAGTATGGTGTTTCAGCATCCCAAGTATGGTGTTTCAGCCATCAAACTGTCTTACAGATTTAAGGCAAAATCACCAGACCATGAAATATATGGGCCAAAATGACCTACATATAATATGATTTCAATCACCATCCTACAACCAATCATTTGTATCATTACAAAATTGTGTAATTCTACCTTTGAGACCTAGAGGATTCGGAGATTCGCTGGGCTGTTCCTGGGATATCTACACTAACAACTGACTGGGACCTGCTTCGAACAAAGTCTGGGACAGGAGGACCTGAAGTGAAGAAAGATTTATTTATTATCCTTTTGCAAGCTAAACTTAGGAACTTATTTTTTCATTTTTTTTTTATTTTAATAGGCAAGTTGTAAAACAATGAAATACTAAGCTGTCTATTTGGGTCATTTTAGATTTCTTGTGAATAAAGGTAAAGAAACTTGATAAAAATAACCTGGAAAAAGCATAGCTCAGATTAAAGGCACTTTTTCAACCAGAAATTATGTTTTTCTTATTTTTCCATGAAAACATATGTTGTGGGTACTCATTAGAAGTGCCTTACACTTCTAATACGTACCTATCATATACATTTTCATAAAAAATATTATGCAGATATCCCATCTTATCTGGAACTCTGAATAAATACCTGGAAGAGAGCTAAAATAAGAATGTAAATACAGTCGACTCGTTATCTCTAATTCCAAGGGACTCTCCGTAATACTTCGAGATATCTGTACCTCGACATATCAGATTTGCAGAATTGAGGAAAAAATAATTCGAACAACCACATTTAACAAATATAGGGAAGACGTTTGCAGGCGACGTGAGCGATGTGCTCGACTTTTTTCTGCAGACGCCGCTCTGTTCATACAGGGAAGCAATGTTGACATCACCTTAATTTTTCAGTGTGTATTGCCTATCCTGACTGATTAATTCACCGAAAATACAGACACAGGTGTCATGATCTTTCATCCCTTGAGGCTAGGATTATCGGCAGACAGGTTCACCCGTTAGTTATTTGACACTTCCCAGTAAAATCACATCATTTGTTTGTGTTTGTTTGCAGATAATCTGAGCTAGATTTTGATTGGTGCATAATCCATCCCTCCTCATTCTAACGTAGCTGATTGTATTTTGGAATTTTTTTTTTTTTTTTTTTTTTTCATTTTAAAGTTTTCGGCACCAAATTTTCATCATGATCTCAAATGCACCGTTTTATTATAATATTGATCTTTTCTTTTGAAAGATGACATGCGGTCATGTGTGACAAGCAAAATAGAACTTATCGCTTATGCGAGCCCATTCTGCGCATTAAAATAGTTATTTCTAGTGGACAAAAGCAATTTCTAAGTCCCACAGAATGTGTCCAATTAACCTTGTGTAGATTCTCATGGGACTGCTCAGATGCGCACCGGATGACGATATGCAATTCTGGGATGTTCACGTTTCCAGTACAAGTTAAAAAGTTACATTTTTGCTTGCTCACACATGGATAAAAATGAAGTTTTTTAAAAGTAAAACATATTTTAACGAGTAATACTTAACCTATAGATAATGTGATAAATAATGTGCTATTCTATTCTGTTTTTCACACCTTCCACAGAAAAAACGACCTTTCAGTCGTTAATTAAAGTCTTAAACCAGAAGGTCCCTTAGGCAGTTACCTGTGTGACGTAACTCTTCCCGCTCAATTGACCACGTGTCAGTTTCTTTTATGTGTAAAACAATAGACACAATTAGGAGAGATAAGCGAGGGTGGGCGGAGGGAGATAATTGATTATCTATAGGTTAAGTATTACTCGTTAAAATATGTTTTACTTTTAAAAAACTTCATTTTAACTTCATAATACATTAACCTATAGATAATGTGCTAGAATTTGCAGAAAAGGAGGGAGGTGCTCTCCTAATTCTAACACCAATAATATCTCACCACTTCTGGTTAAGACTCAGGAAACTCAAAGGAATCAGATACATTCTAATTCTATATTTAATAGAAAGAATGGTCTAGATTCACAAAATAGCTTTAAGGTGTTATGATCTAACAACCTTATATATATTAGTAGACTCTAGAGGAAGCCAGTTCTTAAGTCTCAGAGACCTAACATTGGCCCCCCCCCCCTCTTTTTTTCTTTTTGGGAAACAACAATTGGCTTCAAAAAGAAAAGGGAGTCATTGAGACATAACATAAATATTCCATCGCAAAGTAAGCTAGGAATATAGAAAATTTTGAAAACAAAATTTGTAAAACAAAAAGCCAAGACCATACACTGTAAGTAGTCTATGTAGGATCTTGAATAAATGAGAAAAAGTCTACTCGGTGGAGTTTCCTATAGATAACTGACATATGTAGATATTTTGGATAAAAATTCTAGATATGTGAAGCTATGTAATTGTAATAGTCTAAGCTATTAGAATTATAAACTAATTAAATTCTGTTAATTGGAGCGACAGGACAGTTTCCGATGAACAGACACAGACTTAAAATAACCATAATGTGTAATTATTTCCCTTGATCAAATTAAAGAAGGGGAGATAATAAAAGTAGATGGAGTTAACTTAACTATAACTAAGTTATCCATCAGAAGAAAAAAAAAAGTATAGACAAACATAATGGTTAAAACTATTGCTAGACTAATTGTATAACGAATTTTTAGTCAAGCAATAAAATAATACAGAGTTTGCATATAACTGCTGGGAAGAAAAAACAACCTAAACCATTGATAATTAGTTTTGTCATAGACATATAAAAGCGTTTGATGTCCTGACAAAAAATAAAGAATAAACTGTCAACATCATAACTAAAGAGTTTGACAGAGAATAAGAGAGATAAGAATAAGGTTGATCGCAGCAAACTGTATGACGGTCATAGTTTGGCTAAATCTTACCGTATTGATAAGATTAAACAATAATAAATAAGCTGGATAGAATCTTTCTATACCAGAAGATTGCCATGAAAAGTACTCCTGAGTAAATAATCATGGAAATCAAGAAATGTTAAAAAATCCACTTTGAAATGACGAATCAAAATGTTCATAAAAAGAGAAGGACTCAGAGAAAAAGTAATAGTGTGATAATCTCTGAAGAAAGATTATACAATAATACTGATTATTAATCTCAAAAAACACTTAATTTAAAAGTTAAGAGATAGTATTACTATTCTATACGCATATTTAAGAATAGTAAGAAAAATATTAATACTAAATAAAAATTATACTACTGAACAAAATTCCCGCTATAAATCATAGGTTAAGCGTAACTATTATTTAAGCAAGGAATTATTAAACATATAACTCTCTATAAAATTACTGCCCGGAAATTTTATAGATAAACATTCAATCAAAATTTTTTTAGAATTGAATATTAATAGAATAAAATCTATGTCTGCATAATTGGTAATTCCTGAAATATCAAATTACGTACTCGCAAATGAGTTCAGGAAGAAAATACATATATATACTCTCGAGATCTATGTGTAAACCATAGAGAGTAATAATATTATTACCGCGATCCCTGACGGAAGGGTAAAAACATGTATATGAAAGAGATAATAATTAATTTAACGTCATATAGGTTTAAGATAAAAATTTGTTTAATCTTTAACCAATATGCAGCAACAGTGACTCGATATTCTGTATTCGTACGTAGAAAAAGGAGTACTTAGTCATTAGAATTTTGAATGATTGAAATAGAGATAATGGGATCTAAAAGGATGTATCTCCATGAACTGAATCGAAGGATAATATCCATTCTAAAAAACTAGGGCTTGTTTTAGGCTTAGTTTAACAAGCGTAGAACTGAATTATTTTCAAGTATTCATGAAGTCGTTATGCTCTGAATACTGAGAAAAATGTTAAAATATTGTTTAGGAAATAAAAAAAGTGACTGTTCCACAATGTTAGCTAGATTTAAACCTGGAACGTAGCGAGAAGGTCAATCTAATTTAAAAGTAAGATGAGAAAGATAAATAATGAAGACAGATATATAAATATCGGAATAATATATTATCTCCAACAATTATCAAATAATCTGAATGTTTAAAGGCATAAATACTACTCGAAAGTTTATTTACCGAATGTATAATCGGAGAAAAACTTTCAGTATGTTCAAAAACGTATCACAAAAGTAAGATCTGACCAGGAACGTAGGTGCAGCACTTACTAAGTTGTGAAGTTAATATAAACATATTTTATATTATAAATTGAAGCAGTGCATTTCAAAATCATCGACATCTTGAAATGACTTATTGTGTGGAAAAATAAATAAATATCCAGTTTCGGAAAGATATTTATCTATATATATAGACCATTTTTGATGCGGACTGGAAATCAAGATATTAATCTTTGCATTCTTCGCAAACTGAACTTGAACTCTTAGTGAGAATTACTATGATCCCTTTAACGAATGTAAACATAAAGGAGGGGTAAAGAGAAAATTAAGAGTGTCTTAATTCTTTACCGGCTCGTATACTAATAATTAAGGATGTTTTCCCTTTTGTCTAAGCCTAGACTATAGATTGATTAATATAATTATAATAATATCTGCTATTATGAGGTAAACTCTCGTTAATTAACCTCTAAGCATATATCAAAAATATATATCAACATAATCTAGAGCTTCGGTAAGTTTAGAGGAAGGAAATGATTGACTTTGGCAGTTTCTGAATAGTTACAAAGTCAATAAAACAAAATATCAAAAGGAAAGTATTGTATATAAAATCTAATTTAGGCAATAATAATCTGTCACGTACTGAATAATTAATGCCTTTACTAAATATGTATCCATTGTCAATACCAAAGTGCAAGAAAATTTTGATTGACATGGACTCTAGTTATAAATAAAATATTAGAGGTATAGAGCTAGTCGAAGCAAAACTATTCCTCAATAAGATAAAGTAGACCTATAATATACGAGGATTAATTGGGTCTAGAATTATAATCATAATAAAATTAGTATTCCAATATGAAGAATCTTCAGCGTAATAGATTCTTACTGAGGCAAAAATATCTGGTATATTGCTATCGTAGTCTTAAATGATCCAGAAGAAAAAATAAAACAGGCAAAGTAAAGAACGTATCGAATTATATCTATGCCTAAATATAAGATTTTTTTCTTATTTATTATTTTATAGCAGAGTTTAGACAGAGCACGACTGACCTAGACTCTAATATAATCAATCAAAAGATAGTATAAAATAGAATAATAGCTTATCGGATCAACTATTTTCCATGTAGAAAAAGGCAAAAGGAAAATATGTACCTCAACTAGAATTTTAAATCGTAGTAATCTAGAGAGGTAGCGAATAAATAAATAAACTGTTAATTTATTTATCTGGTTGGTGTAATTTTCCGATACCTTAAGAATGAAAAATTAATAGAAAGTAGAAAAGATCGATTGCTACTTTCTTGTCAATTTACTCCTTAGATTACATGCTGATTACATATCGGAGCATGTAGAAGAAAAACAGGGGAGGAAAGAAGAAAAATTTTTACATTTCGTGTATATTTTTCTTCTTATAAATAACGATAGTTTTATAGTTCACCTTTGCCCTAGAGCCGAATAAGGTGAATATGTAAGAAGTTAATCTCTTTGTAGCGAACAAACGAGATATAATTATAGCTGGAAGTATCTTCTACACTTAGTGAATGAATTGCGAATTTGATCGTAACCGATAATTCTTAATTCATTTTCAATAATAAATATATATATAGAATTTAAGTCAAGTTCAAAAGTAACTGGACAGAATTCAACAATATAAATGGCTACTAGGTATTAGAACCCATCGCTGTCATTCAATAACCTATAATCCAAGACTATACATGTCTATAGTGGTTATATATGAATATATGTTGAGCCTGGAACACACTAGTAATCCGACACAAAGTCTACAAAACTACTGCCCGGTGGAATTTCGTTAGAATGACCTGGCACTACTCTACGAAGTGCCTCCCGATGAAATTTTCGTTAGAGCCGGAATTTAAACGCTGTCTAGCGAATTAAAGAGATAAAAACATCATTTGAATGACCTGGCACTAGTCTACGAACTGCTGCCCGGTAAGAATTTTGTTATAGTCGGAAGTTTAACTCTTTCTAGCGGATAAAAGAGATAAAACATAAGTTAATTTAAAATATTAATGGAATTACACACCTATAATAAGTCAATGGAATATTAAAGATTCTAGTCTGATTTGGGAAAGACTGTACAGAATTTTTTGTATTTCACTTAATAACCTATATCCATTGACTTAAACGTGAATGGAGCTCTATGAACGATAATAGATTGTTCGGGAATTAGTAATCATTATTTTGACACTAGTTACCCGACACAATGACCGGACACTAATATTCGTAACTGTTGCCCGGTAAAGTTACAAGTAATTTGACAAATTGATCGGATAGTAGTATTCGTAACTCTAGTCCGATGAAAAAGGGAGATTATATATGAAAACTGAGCGGGCACAAGTATTCGAAACTTTTTCCCGAAGATAATTAATTATTAGGCAAAAATTGACCAGACACTTTCTGTAAAAGTTTGCCTGGTGAAAAATCAGAAATAATATAATAATATGACCGGGTATAAGCATCAGAAATATTACTGATACTTTGCCCAGTGAAAAAATTTTTTTTTTTTTTTTTTTTTTTTTTTTTTTAATAATTAGACATAATGACCGGAAGTTAGTATACGTGACTATTTTGTCCGGTGAAATATGTCAGAAACTAAGTCTTTCCAGAAAATAATTAAATTATTGACTGGAGACTAGTTGACTGGTGACTGGTGACTGGGTGACTGGTGACTGGTGACTGGGTGACTGGTGACTGGGTGACTGGTGACTGGTGCCTGGTTGACTGGCACCTGGATGACTGGTGACTGGTGCCTGGTTGACTGGCACCTGATAGACTGGTGACTGGTGAAGCTGATTGACTGGAGCCTGGGTGACTGGTGACTGGTGACTGGTGACTGGATGACTGGTGACTGGTGACTGGTGGACTTAGACTTTATAGGATACTAAGTACCCAAAGATGCCACCTTGATGGGTCTTACCCCGGCAGTATAGCCATATGGGGTGGGGCTCCCATCAGTAAAGAATTGTCTTATAACCCATCAAGGGTTGACAAGTTCTTTACAATCAGCTTCTCCACCATGAGAATCTTTAGCCAACTGAAGATCTCTGCAAACAAAAGTCCAGGAAAAAAAACATATCGTAATTGCTGAATAACCTGGAACGAAAAGAACAAAAATATTCTGCATATATAAACACGACTATCGTACCGATCGCGCACGAGCGTTGTGCCGAAAAGCGAGAGTCGCCAAAACGCATGTGGAAAAAGACCAGTCAAAAATACATGAAATCGAAAATTGAAAATTTTAAATAATAACACAGAAAGTGAAAGGAGTGATAAATAAACAAAAAGAAACACAAGGATACATAAATTTATCCGTGAGGAAAGAAATAATCCAAATTTCTATCACAGGTAAATAATCCTTGTTGAATTTCTTTGTCCACAGAAAAGAAACTGACACGTGGTCAATTGAGCGGGAAGAGTTACGTCACACAGGTAACTGCCTAAGGGACCTTCTGGTTTAAGACTTTAATTAACGACTGAAAGGTCGTTTTTTCTGTGGAAGGTGTGAAAAACAGAATAGAATAGCACATTATTTATCACATTATCTATAGGTTAATGTATTATGAAGTTAAAACTGCGTGCTCATAACGGTGACGTCACATGAACTCTTGGCGGAAAACCACTCGGTGAGAAAAACGATTTTATTACCATGTAAAATTGCAAAGCCTTTTCTTGCCAGAAATGCATTCGAAACATACACATATATTAAAAATATCCCCAAACTGCACCAATTATTTTTCTGCAAATTTTCGCAGAAGATCGAAACCTGCATATAAACAAGACCCAGCCTTTTTGTCATAGCATATATCAATCGCAACATGGTGCAACGTAAACAGTGAAATGACATTTTGTGGGAAGCTCCACACAGAAGTCCATGATCAGAATGTGACGTATATATTAGTGGTGATGTGTAAGAGAGCATTAATTTGGTTGATTGATAAATGTTTTACTTCACTAACAAAATCCCTCAATGTCAATAACATTCAAGATTAAAAAATAACTGCAGACAGCAACGATTTTTTGGGTGCAGTGGGGTACCAAAATTTAAATGAAAACTGAAAGGCAGTGGAAAAGGGGTGCCACTGCGAGGATTAGTTCAGTATTTCTCGAAACATCTGCCAAAGAATTTTCAGAAACTACAAAATATAAAGATCTGCTGTACATGCAAAAAATAATGAAAGGTTTCAAGTATTGTTACCACTGAAATAGTAATAATAATAATGATAAACAAACAAACAGAATGTTAAAATCATTTAATAAATTTACAGTTTGGCGGCATTCACTGCGCAAGTTTAGCAGGCTGGGATTGTCATGTCTCCCTGATCATGAAACACATCTCCCTAATTTCCCATGAGGAAGAGGTGAAGTCTCCCTATTTTTCTGGGCTGGCTTCATCCCTGAATATATATGTAATTGGACACTTGATGTTAGAGATATATTGAAAATGTTGTGGAAAAGGAATTTCTCCTCTTTTCCACAATATATTTTTACCTGTTGTTAGATTTTCATGTTTAAGCAGGGACAAGATTTTCACTTCAAGATAAGCCGTTATTCGAGATAAGCGAGGCCGAGATAACTAGAGTCAACTGTATTTTCTGCAAGATGATTATTACTCTATGATCAGAACCTCTCTTATTTAGGGCTATGGAGTACAGGAATATATTTATTTTTTTCAAAGCATGTCTGAATAATAATACTATTAAGGTGTCAGTGCACTTTTATCTGTAAGAGTCTAAGACAGTCTACATTTACATACACGGTGGTCCAAGATAGCCATGAAAGAGTACATCTCCACAAGAGGCTTGCTCTAGCTCCTCACACAGAGACAGCCGACGAACTGAAAATAAATAAGTTAAACTTTTAACAATATTCATTTAAATCAGTTTTTCCGATAAGAAAATAAATACTTGTCTTAATTCTCAGATTTTGTGACATTGCAATACTATTGCTTTAGTGAGGTGATTCCAATGAGATGACAGCAAATTTTTTAACCCTTGTCCTGCTAAACTGGATATGTCCTGCATTTGCAAACAGTGTGGATTCAGATCAGTTGCTCAATCGGGATCTGCTCTGTTTGTCATTAAGAATATGAATTTGTATCAACAACCTGGATCAAATAATCTGATTGGCTGAAAATTTGAAGTAGGCATGGCATCTTAATTCATTAAGCATGACAAGGGTTAAATACCTGTACTAAATTATAGGAAGAATTGATACACCTTCAAGGGAAATAATTCTAACATGAAATCAGCCCTTCTCACTGGGGGCTACTCTCAAAAGAAAACATTTGCTCTCTCTCTCCCAGAGTTAGCTTTTTTTTTGGAAACTTTTTGTGTTCTATGGAGGCAATTTCCTGTCTGCAAAAGTTATTTCCCTTTCAGCTGTATACAGTCACCTGACGGTTCAGCTATATGTACATAGCAAACTGGCAATTCTGCTAAGACAAAAAAAACAAACAAAAAAACAAACGCAAACATATTTTCACATTTCTATGTGACTATTTGGGTTTAACCCTTAAAGAGCCAAGCAAATGCAAATGACATTCTAAACTTTTTTATTTTTCAGAGAAAACAAGCTTTGACATTTCACTTGAATTGTCTGCCAAGCAGATGATTCACATGAAATGTCAAGACTAATTTTTCTCTGAAAAAAAGAAAAAAACAAAACAAGACCTGTCACCAGACAGGGTAACTCACATGAACTCACGTTTGTCAATCAAATAAAAAAAAAAAATGACCAGTATCTGTTTTGATACCAAACAGGAACTAAATCCATCATGTAGTTTAGAAGTAATGGGATCCTTTGACGTTAAATTTTAAAATGAAAATTCTAAGTCTGTGACCTTGACATCACCTAGGGTGGTGGGGATGGTACTGCACAAAATTTTGGACCAATATGTATAATCATACCAGAGATGAATCAAATTGGTTATATGGTTAGGAAATATCGAGGTCTTAAAAACTTTAGCGTAAACTTAAACATTTGTGGACGCAGACGACACTGCTAACGCCGCTGCCACCAACGCTGAGGGTAGTACAATAGCTCTCCATCCACATTGTTCAGGCAAGCTAAAAACGTTGTTTGCTGCAGCTGTGATTGGTGCTTTAACACCTGTAAACTTCTCTGACAGGCCCAAAATATCCTACACCAAAATTTCTGACAAAATGGTATTTGTAAATGGTGCAGATCCAGATGATTGCTCCACAGAGTCTCCACTGTTTGCCATTTCATTAAGTGTTTTAAGAAACAGCTGCATAAATAGCAAAATTTAGGCAAAAAAAGAATGGAACAAAGTGTTCAACATTTTAGGACATTTACCATACTAAATTTAAGCTACTTGCTTTGACTAGGTCCTAGATTACATACCATAGGCATACATGCATATTTTTGGATGTGATAAAAGTACAATTGAACTGCTCTATAATTGTCACTCTTGAGAAGGTACCAAACTGGCTATTGCAGAGAGCTGACTGTTACTGAGAGATCAAATATTGTTAAACAGCATTTTGGTACAGTAGTTGTAATAGGGAGGTGGCTGTTTTTGAGAGTTGACCATTCATGCAGGTTCCAATGTACAAGTCTCAGTGAGATAATCCTAATGAGACCCAACAAAATGTGTCTGTGGAAAAATAAACTGGAGTGAAAAATCTGAAGATGATGATGGTGGTGATGATGATGATGAGTGACTTGAATACATGTATTCTGTTTATCTGATGCTCTGTTTAACCCTTAAGGTGCTGAGCAACACTGCAGCAGACAACATTCTCTTTTTTTTTTGTTTTTTGATTATTTTTTTCTTATGAAATAAATATTTGGCATTTACTGTGAATTGTCTGCTTATCTGCTCTTATATCTATATATGAAAAAAAAAAAATCAAAATGTCCTCTGCTGCAGTTGTGATTAGCACTTTAACCTTTAACCATTCTATGGGCCATTTCAGCAGATGACAAATTGATATTTTTCATACTTTCCCAGAAAATAGGCTTTGATATTTCATGCAAATTGTCTCCTTAGGAGACAATTTGCATGAAATATCAAAGTCTATTTTCTGGTAAAAAAAAAAAACGAACAAAAAAACTGCTTAAAGATGTCGTCTGCTGAAATGTTTACCCATAATTCCAAGCATTAAAGGCTCCATATTCCTCAAATATAGACATTTTTTTTAATCCAAGAAAGATTTAATAAACTGATATATAGTATTAATACGATCATAAAATGTGGTATCTGACAGCCTGTAAAATTTCAATTAGTCACTCGTTTTTAAACTGTCATATCTCTGAATTAATATTGCCAACAGTAATTCAGAGATATGATAAAAAATCATTTCATTTCAAAAACAAGAGACTAACTGAAATTTTACAGGCTGTTAGGTGCTGCATTTTATGATTGTATTATTACTAGGTATCAATTTATTTTAACCTTTCTTGGAGAATAAAATGTCTATTTTTGAGGAATATGGAGCCTTTAAGGGTAAAAGATTGTACTTACTTAAAGGCTTTATACCATAGAATTCAACCTCATGTTTCAATACTCCTAGGTCAACATTGCTGTAATGAGAAAATCTTGAAAAATCAGCAATAGTAGCATGGAAAAAGGCTACATATGTTAACGCTTAAACCTCCATTCAAAACTGTACCAGTTAACACTCTTATTTCTTTTATGGAAATGTCTGGTGACAACCGGCTGTCAGCAGACTTTTAGGTCTGGTGACAACCGGTTGTCACTAGACCAAAAAGTCTGCTGACAACCAGCTGTATTTTTCCAATAATCCTGAGTAATAATAATTGGTTTCACAGTTAATTCTACATTTTCAGGCATTTATTTTGCTATTTTTTTTTTCTTTTATATAAGATTTTTTAATCATTTAAGTGAAGCATCCAAACAATATTTAACTCATGGTACTTATCAGTCAAATAGTATCTCATAGAGTCAAGATCTTTAAATATTATTATTTTTGGGGTGGGAGGCAAAAATGGTGGACATAACCAGGTTAAATATTTACATGAATACATTTAAGACCCCTGCATCATCACTCTCTCCTATCCAGGTTTGGGAGTAGATCAGCTGTGGTCCAAGTTATAAGAGATCACCCCAGCATTGAAGTAAGGACTGTACATGTATGTTTACTTTTCTTTGACTGTTATGGAAGACTTTTAATGCTAAATGTAATGTTTTACCATATTTGGTTTCAGCGATCAGAGCTATGGAGCTTTTGCATATAAACTGTACTCTAGTCAGTTTTGAGAAGACTGCATTGTTTCAATAGCATCTGCACCGCTATTTTATTCAGTTTTACTTTGAACTCATTTCCTTTCCAAGACAATAATTAAAGGGAAACACCCACTAATTGCAATGTAAAGGTACATGTATGTCTGAGAGTATTAAGCTCTAGAAAAAAAAAAACACGAATTTTGGAGCAAATTTGATCAAAATCGGTTAGGAAATAAGAAAGATATATTTTATATTTCATATAACACTGAGCATGGGTGCCGCCATTTTGAATATTAAATATTTTGAATATTTAATCAGATGTTTAGCTTTTTAAAACACAAATAAAAGTCGTCTATGGACAGGAATATTCTGCTTATGTGAAATAGTTATTAGTTTTTATGCAAATGAATACATTAACGGTTAGACAGCAACAAAATGTTACTATTTTTGCATATTTAATTGGGTGCTTATGACATCACTCACTCACAAAAATGGCTGCTTCCATGACAGCATTTTATAGAATGTTAAAATCCAACAACTTTCTTACCTACCAACCAATTTTCATAATTTTTTCACCAAATTACTCAGCCAATCATGCTTAATAGTTTATGTACATTTTCCTTTAAGTAACGATTGTATCTAGAGAGGATATCTTCATTTAGTACATAGATGTAAACTCTTGACTAGCATTTAGGGCTGTAACAATATAGTCACCTCATGATATGATATGTATCGCTTTACTTGCCTCTCAATATGATATGTATCTGACATAATACTATTTTAATGCATAAGCCACAGCTTGGAAGTTTTAATACTCTTGGAAAACAGGTTCAAAATTATCTCCAGCGCTTCCTTCTTTTGTAACAATGCCTTAAGCTTTGTAGAAGCCCCTGTATGTCATACAAGTGATCAGTGTATTTCAGTAACATTTTAGATCTTTGTAATTTGTTATAAAAATGGTCTTGAAATATGCAGGCTTTCAAGTGCCCTCCAGTGAAAAAACAGGGATAAAGTAGGGCTCAAAATTTTGAAAAAGTAGGGCAAAAATAGGAATTTAAATCATGAAAAGTAGGGATAGTAGGGATGTTCTGAATGTTTTCAGACTTAGAAAAAGATAAAATAAGAAAACAGTTTTCTCTGAACAATAACACTACATCACCATTGTAAGGAAATACCAAAATAAATGTTCCAAAAAAGGAGTTACAACTGAAGTAAAAATATTTCATAAACATTTGCATCGTGACTGCTCAGATTAAGTTGATCCAATTTTTACAAACTTCGAGCAAGCGAGGAAAAAAAAATTACAATTTTTGGTCACTTCAAACATTTTTGGACTAAAAAGTAGGGATAGTAGGGCATTTTCAGAAAAAAGTAGGGAAAAGGAGGAACACAAAAAAAGTGGGGAAAAGTAGGAATAGTAGGAAAAGTAGGGCCCGCTTGAAAGCCTGAATATGTTAAAGTTACATCCCTTGATAGGCTTTACAATTTGCCAGCCTCGGTGGCTCATTTGGATGCCCCGTCCGACTGGAGACCAGGAGGTCGCGGGTTCAACCCCCACCGAGGTCGGCAGCATTCTTTTGTGGAGATTGATCATGAAATATTTTCTACGGTCATTCTCTCCCTTCCGCTGATTCAAGAAGGGCAGTTGTCAGTTTCTGGCGAAAGAATGTGCACAATACTGGTTAACCGCTTAGAGGACTAAGCCTGCCCAGTAAACGTGTGGCTAGGTAAACTGGCCGCGCTAGACATGACCCCACTGGTTGACTGGGCCGTAAAATCTCAACACAAACAAATTTACAATTTGCCATTAATGAAAATTTTTTTGTCCCAGTTTTCTCAAGAACTGTAAGGTAACAAAAGTTGAAACCTAGTACACACATGAACGGTGGGTTGATGTATTGTGTATACCAGAATCTGGGCCAAGGGCCCATAACTCATGGATTTAAATCATTTCATAGATTTATGTTGCCATGTAACCATATCCTACAGTGATGTTATCTGGTAAGCATGAATTAAAAATATTTCAACACTATAAGTTTTTCTCCTCTGATAGTGCTGCAGTGGGAATATAGCGAGATCCTCTGACAGCTCTAATTTTAAGAAAAGAAACCAGTATAGATTTAAAGATGGGTTCATTATTTATGAGCTTTTATGAATTGGTTATTTAACTGAAATACACTTCAACCAAACCTTCAAATCTGCATGACTACAAAAAACATGTTATTTAGAGGTAGTTTGTTTCCTGTTACATGACTTTTTGTATACAGGCCCCCTAGGAAAGTCTCTTAAAAATAAAGGCTTTTTATAAAGGCTATTTTTGGCCAAATAAAAGTTTTTCAGGATGAATTTTATACAAAATAAAGAGCATTTAATGGTTAAATTTCTTGCCAGATGCCAAGCAAAAGAATCCTTGCGCCGTCACCTTTCAAGCAAAATAGGGAGAAAATTGAAGAAAAATCGGATATTTTTATCTTTAAGAGGAAATGACAATATTAATTTGCATTTCTGTTTAGGAACATATTACTCTAAGTCACAGAACTATAATTTGCTGTTATGAAATGCTACATATTTACTCTGTCCTTCTCTTGCATTTACAATTGCCAAATATAAAGTTTTTCTCATCAAAATACATGTTTTCCAGCCAACTTTATAAAGGTTTTAAAGGATTTCAATAAAATTAAAGGTTTTTAATGGTTTTAAAGGTTCCACTAGGGGCCCTGTGTGCATGTGCATGTTTCTATTTCTTGTCTTATATATAAATTCATTTATCTGTTCCATAAAAAGTATGCTAGTATTAAATAAGCTGACAGAAAATAATTGACTGTTAAAATGCAAGCTACATTGTATAAGCATTTAAAAGTTATTCGGTATTTTTCTTTGAAAACACTGTCAATGGAAACTTATTATATTTTTATTCATTATTATTCCATGATAAGGACAAATTTTCCATAATTTTATTAGAAAATATAGCTGGTTGTCAGCAGACTTTTAGGTCTAGTGACAGCCGGTTGTCACCAGACTTTTGGTCTAGTGACAACCGGTTGTCACTAGACCTAAAAGTCTGCTGACAGCCGGTTGTCACCAGACCTCGCCTTCTTTTATTTTTGAGTTTGAGTTGCAGTTTAACATCACTGTCAAGTTTCGTAGTTTTGCATTAATAGTTCTCTTTTAACTCTATCTGTTCCTGACTGCCAAATAAAGTGAAAAAAATTCTTTTGTAATGTATATATAACTTCATCTTTTGGATCTGGTAGAGCTATAAATAGGTGGTTTAATTTAGATATAATTAGTGTTTTTAAAACTGTTATACGCCCGAACGGAGTCAGTTTTCTTTTAGACCACTGTTTCAATTCAATATCGATTTGTTTGATTTTTTCTTTATTGTTGATTTCAGTCATTGTATTGAGATTGCAAGAAAATTTTATTCCTAGAATTTCGAAGTCTGTTTGATTCCAATTTAGTTTTAGTCGATGATTAAAGGTTTCCCCACTAAACTTTCTACATCCTATCCATACCGCTCTTGTTTTTGAATTATTCACTTTCAGACCCGACATGCTTGCAAATAAATTTAAAATTGAGATAGCTGTTTCTAGCGATTGTTGTGACCCATCTAGTATTATGGTTGTATCGTCAGCAAACTGAGATAATAAATATTCCACATCTCCAATTTTTATCCCATTAATTGCAGCATTTTGTTTTAGCATCAACGACAAGACTTCTGCACATAATAAAAAAATATAGGAAGAAGAAGGGTCGCCTTGTCTGCAGCCTCTGCCTATACTGAAAAAGTCTGATAGGAAGCCACTTTGGATTATAGCGGACAATATATCATTGTAAAGAACAGAAATCCACTTTTTAATTGACGGACCAAAATTAAAAAAATCTAAAACATCTGCAATGAATTCCCAAGATATGGAATCAAAGGCTTTTTCAAAGTCTACAATTAATAGCAGTCCAGGTATATATTCCTTATCTACATGGTCCATTATGTCATATATAAGTCGCGTGTTTTCACCTATATAATGGCTACTGATAAATCCTGTTTGATCGGAAGATATAAGTTTTGGTAGTACAGATTTTAACCTGTTAGCAATACATCCTGAGGCAATTTTGTAAATAACGTTTAACAAAGTAATTGGTCGCCAGTTCTTTAGAAAATGCCTTGGTTTATCCCCTTTCGGTATGCATGTTATAATACCTTGTCTTTGTGTAATTGAGAATTTACCCATTAAGTAACCCTCATTGATCCCACGCTTTATAAAGGTTTTTAGATCTTTGAAGAAAAATTTGAAAAATTCCACAGTGAACCCATCTGAGCCTGGACTTTTGTTATTTTTCATGTTTTTCAGTACATGTGCTATTTCATCTTCCGTGATTTCTCCTTCTATTTTTGATCTTTCCAGTTGTGTCAAAATAGGATGATGTAAAGTATTTAAAATTTCTTGATAATCTGTTTCTTGACTTCTCTCTTTACCTTTATATAGATCAGAGTAAAAGTGTTTTATTTCCTTTAAGATATCTTGTTGCTCCTGTATTATATTACCATCATCTGTTTGAAGTTTTGGTACTGTTTTATTTATATAATTTCTAGCTTCTAAACTACAAAAATATTTTGTTGGTTTTTCACCTTCCTCTGCCCATTTTATTTTTGCTCTAATCATTATACCTTGTATTCTTTCTTTACGTAAATTTTCAAGTTCTAACTTTTTGTTTTTTATCATTTCGGTATCAATATGTTCTAATTCTTCCATCTGTTCAATTTCTTTTTCTAATTTTTCTTCTTTTTGTTGATTTTGTTTTTTCTTATATGAGGAATAAGAAATTGTTTTGCCGCGTATTTCCATTAATAAAGTTTCTAGAAATAGTTGATCTGACATTGTTAACTGTAGATCATTTTCGTTACTTAAAATGTATTCTAAATTATACACCGGAATCATATATTGTTGTTTCAAATTTTGAATACAGTTTTTAACTTCTTTAACATAATCCTTATCTTTTAATAGACTATTGTTGAATTTCCATAAACCGCGTCCTCTCTTAAAATCATTTATTTGAAAGGTGATAACAATAGTCGAATGATCTGATCTGTTACTTGGTAAGATTTTATGACTTAGAATGCTGGGCATAAAGTTTTGTGTAACTAAAAAGTAATCTAGCCGTGCTTGTTTAAGTGGATTTGGTTTTCGCCATGTATATTTCCTTTCAAATTCATATAATTCTCGGAATGGGTCCACTAAGTTAAATTCCTCTTTTATTGATAAAATACATTCCTTTGCCCTGGGGTTATTTACATGTAAATAATTGAAAGAGTCCAGATTCTGATCTTGAATTACATTAAAATCCCCACATAAGATACATGTATCATTACCTATTTCTTCTATATAATTAGCTATATTTCTAAAAAAGTCCGGCGAATCTTCGTTTGGCCCGTATATGTTGACTAAAGTTAGACGTTTTGCTTCGATTTCTAAATCTAACAAAATAAAATTGCCATCACCATCCGTTTTAGATTTTAAGACTTTATACTCTAAATTATTATTGAATAAAATACACACTCCTTTAGCGTTTGATGTATAGGAGCTACAATATATATTCCCACCCCACTCTGCGCGGATATATGGTTCCAGACTTTCAGTGAAATGGGTTTCTTGGAGACAGCAAATGTGGAATTGTTTATTCCGTAAATAATGAAATATATCCTTGCGCTTTTGTGGATCATGCAATCCCCTTACATTCGAGGATGATATTCTAATCTGGTTATGCGACGCCATTCATTACTAAAAACATATATAGAAACAGCAATTAAACAGCACATAAACAAAAAGTGACATAATACAACAAGCTCTTGCTTCTAGACTGCCAGCGGTTTTTATAATATATAGAAATGAAACAAACAAATATAGAAAAGGAAAAAAGAAAACAAAATGAATAAGATAACTCGTGCTTCCACACTGGTGCATACTTAACGCACACACAGGTATATAACCTTTATATTTCAAAAAGTCTTTTCATGGATATATTGTCAAAATTGAAGTTTTTAGTATCATGTATGGCAACTAAATTTGTGTGCTGAAATAAATAAATAAACAAATAAGGAAATAAATAAATAAATAAAAAACAGATCAATGTAATGTAATCGACTGATACATATATGAAGAGCTAAATGAACATTTATACACACACACACATATATATACATACATACATACACACACATATACATATATATATATATATATATATATATATATATATATATATATATATATATATATATATATATATATATATATATATATATACATATCTACATATACACATATATATATATATACACAAATGCATACATACACCTACACATACATACATATACACATATATATATACATTTAAACTGGAGGGCTAAAAATGATAAACTTAAGAAATTATATTTATGCACTGAAATCAACATGGATAAGATGGTTAATAATAAATGACTCAAAATACAAAACTATTTTTGAAACAAAATATTCGAAAGTAGAAGATTTAATAAACAGAGGCCTAGACTTCACCCGATTCTTAAAAACAAATAAAAATAATAAGTTCTGGAATAACGTATTGGAAGCATGGCTAGTTGTGTGTGAAAAACAAATTCCCACTAAATTTGAGGACATATTGTCAACAAACTTATGGAATAATAAAGAATTAAAAATTAATAATAAAGCAATTTTCTATCGGCATTGGTATGATAAGCACATTCACTATATTAAAGACCTATTCAATGATGATGGACGTCTCATGAACTATAATCAGTTCATTCAAAAGTTTGAGGTGCAAACCAATTTTATACAGTTTTATGGTGTTAGAGCAGCGGTAGAACTGTATATTAGAAATAAAGGAATTGCAATAAATACTAACATATTAACAAACAATTATTTACCATTTAAAATAAAAGTATTATTGAAAAATGAACGAGGAAGTAGGGATATGTATGAACTAATTAACAAAAAGAATATCATTCCAAGCAGTCAAGTTAAATGGAACACAATATTTGAACCAATCCATTTAAATTGGTCACAACTGTACATGATCCCCGCAAAAAGTTGTAATAATACTAAATTACATTGGTTTCAATATAGATTACTCCATCGAATTTTAGCGACAAACGATTTTTTATTTAAGTGTAACATTAAACAAGATAATTTATGTAACTTTTGCAAACGTTTCCCAGAAAAGCTTGAGCATATATTTTGGTATTGTACCCTAATAATGGAATTTTGGGAACATATTGAAATGTGGATATATGAAAAAAGTAACTATTTACTTAATATAGACATGCAACGAGCCATCCTAGGTATAACAAATGTAACTGAAAATAATAAATCGATCAATTACATATTCATTTTAACTAGATATTACATCTATAAATGCCGTATAAATGGCAATCGACCAAGTATAGCAGAATGGATAAAAGAAGTCACCTTTTTTATACATATTGAAAAAATGATAGCGATTAAAACTGATCGTTATCCAATATTTATAAAACACTGGGGAAAATGGTTAAATTTATTGGAATTATAGTCAATATCAACGGTAAACTCATAATGTGGTTTCGAACCATTTTCGGGTCACATGTGAGGCGTCCATGTAAATGTACATTCATAATGTCCGTTCGAGCCTTGCTCGAGTAATACGTGATTCCTGTTTTTGTCCTGTGAGATGAAAATGTGGGGTCCGATTACACAAGGCAGTCCAGTCGAACCGGACATTTTCCTCATGATAGTGCAATTAATATATATTTAAAAAAGATAATAATAACAATAATAATAATAATAATAATAATAATAATAAACTTACCTGAAATAAGCCGCTGCTGCGTATACAAACGTGAAAGCTACACCAAATCCTATGTATGTATGTATATATATTTATATACATACATGCATACTCTATGGTGTTCAGTCAAGCGCTTAGTGATCCTGGTATACAGTTACTGAACAAAATAACTCTCCAGACGCCTAGCATAAAAGCTTATTATGATTCTTATTGTGCTTCTGTGGATGTAATGCTAAGCTTTACATATCGCCATTAAATTTTGTATGAAAGCATTTATGAATGGATATTAGTAAAAAGCACACTTTATATGAATTACTATATTGAATGTTGTATGATATTTGACATGCTAGTGGAAAAATGAAATAAATCATAAAAAAAAAAAAAGAAAAAAGAAGAAAAAAAAAAAAAAAAAAAAAAACATCACTGTCAACAATCTTTCTGTCATGACACATCACGAAAACATGCCTTTATAATGCTGACCCCCTTAAACCCCTTTTTACATAGTAAAACTGGGGTTTACAAGGGTATACATTATTTTTCTTATTTCTACTCAAAAACATAGATTGTGGGTACTTGTTAGAACCGCCTCGGCGAGGCAGTTCTAACGAGTACCCACAATCTATGTTCTGAGCAGAAATATGAAAAATATCAGCATTTGTATCTGAAAATTTTCATGTTTTTATGGTGAAATTTTCAGTACGTTTGAATAGGCTTGTTTTCGTAATGATTACAGTGTCAAGATATGATGGTTAGTGAGTGTCCTGGCCTCTCTCTCTTTTCCCATTCATGATGTACACCACAATATCTTAATTTGCCTGGCCAGTTTCTATAGACAGCAGGTGTATCTATTTCAGTCACATCCCCTTTGGTTAAACACTGGTATTAAAATATTTCAGTAGCACACAGATTCATAACAGTCAACAGTTTACTGCCTCATACATAGCTCCAGTTAAGATGCTTTTTTCAACCAAACAGTACTGATATTTGTCTTACTTTTCCTAAAAAATATGAGTAAAAATAAAAGTACCTCGCCAAGGTGCTTCTAATGAGTACCCACAACATGTTATTGTGGAGAAATAAGAAAAATATTATGTGGATACATGTACCTTCTCTTATCTGATGCTTTGTGCAGCATAGGTATCTTTTCACTAGGTATGATCTCACACCATATCTTAGTCAGCTCTGGTAGTTTGCATAGCTCCAGATAAGGCACTTTTTTTAACCAAAAAGTTATGATATCTTTCTTATTTCTCCACAAAAACATCTGTTGTGGTACTCATTAGAAGTGCCTTGTGAGGCACTTCTAATGAGTACCACAATGTATGTTTTTGTGCAAAAAAAAAAAAAAATATGAAGATAACCCTCTTTCTAGAGCTATGCCTTGGTTAGAAGAAAGTTGGAAATGGAAAACCCATGGACAATAAATTAAAGTCAGTAAAGTTTCCTCATTACATTCTTTTGTTGAAATAACCTCAGATGTTTTAAGGAAAATTTGTTTGAATGTTATCACTGCGTAGATAGTTGTGAGAAAACTGCAGCAAATT
Source organism: Anodontia alba (assembly GCA_964016985.1). Lineage (NCBI taxonomy): Eukaryota > Metazoa > Mollusca > Bivalvia > Lucinida > Lucinidae > Anodontia > Anodontia alba. The sequence continues at coordinate 22,145,043 of OZ024823.1, forward strand.
CCCACAAATTGCATAACAGCAATCTCTGCTTTATTTCACCTCTGATAAACATTGCAACAAATTTTTGAAATACATGTACATTTGTAGCATCTATAAAATTCCAAATGACATTACAAGATATTCTTTTATTTTCATGTATATCATTCACTTTTTATTGTATTTCGTAGAACTCTTTAGTTTACCAATCATATTAATGCACTACAAACAATAGCTGCTGCTTGTTTTTTTGTTGTTGTTTTTCCCCAATACTTGTACAACAAACAATACAATGTAGTAGACTGTCAATTAAACTTAGAAGTTATCAGAATGGGCAGTCAGCCATGCCCACAACAGTTTTTCTCGGTACCTGATTGGGTAAAGTTACGCTAGTCGGATTTGTGAATCCCCAGATATTTATGAAAGATCAAAGGGGTATATTGATGAGGTTCATCTCAGGAATAAATACTGAGCATGATTAGTGTTATAACAATATTTTGATAGTGGCACACAACAGTTTCTTGTGTCAGACTCTGACTTGCTGACACTTAATGAAGTTGAAGATTTACTTCTCACCATGTGATATTCACACCAGTGTCTGAAAGTGTGTTATAAGCTACATGAAAGAAATACTGCCAGTCAATACATGTATCAAAAGTATGCGTATTAAGGGGATGACAGTGACACAGTTTTTTATGATTGATTGTGTTGGGGTTTAACGACACATCAACCCTTGTGGGTCATTTTGTGTCGTCTCCCAGAGAAAGGGAGAAAAGAGACAGAAGTGATAGCAGAAGAGATGAAAGAGAGGGACAGGGAAGAAAGAGGAACAGGAATGAAAGTGAAGAAACAGAAGAAATAAAAACATCACCTCCCTACCCTTACCTGCTACAAGGATAGCAGGCCTTGCCCAACTGTAAGCCAATATCAGCTGGACACCCCGGTGACTTAAGATACATGACACCTTCGCACCACCTGACCCCCCCCCCCGTTTTTTATGAATATTTTCAACACAATTGGCATAAAAAATGCTGAAATATGTGTTTCCTACAATCCTGTTGTACAGAACCTGTTTAAAAGAAGCTTGAACAAGGACTACACTGTTTGACATTTGTGAACACATTTCAGATACATCAACAGGCTGCTAAACATACTCGTTTAAATTTTACAATATGTATGGTAAGGAATTAAGTTGTCAGAATGTTTAGGGCAAATATAATCACTCTTTTGTTACCTGCAGCCAGATTATTAACCCTTAAAGCACCAAGCAAACTTTATAGCAGACAACATTCTAATTCTTTTCAGTTTTTCAGAGAAAATAAGTCCTGATATTTCATGTGAATCGTCTGCTTGGCAGACGATTCACATGCTATATCAAAGACTTATTTTCTCTGAAAAATACAAAAAAAAAAAAAAAAAAAAAAAAAAAAAAAAATCAAAATGTCATCTGCTGCAGTTGTGATTGGTGTTTAAGGGTTAAGGGCTCTATATTCCTCAAAAATAGATGTCTCTCATTCTTGAAATGAAATGTTGATTTTTTTTATTGCATCTCTGAATTAATGTTGCCAACATTAATTCAGAGATGTGATAAAAAATTGTTTCATTTTTGATCCAGTTCAAGAACGAAACACTAACTGAAATTTTACAGGCTGTCAGGTGCCACATTTTATGATTGTATTAATACCATATATCAACTTATTTAACCTTTCTTGGATAATAAAATGTCTAGTTTTTTGAGGAATATGGAGCCTTTAGACTGATGCAGTTAAAAAGATTTACCTGAGATCCAACTCCTTCGTTCTTAAGTAATTCAAGATAACAGCGAATAATGCTGGATCCCTGTCAATAAATATCTGAAATAAGAAATTAACCAATATTAGACTGAATAAATGCTCCCAACAATAATATTTCAATTTCAGGTACATGTACATCAGGCTATGTCATTTAGATATTCCTAGAGAAAAATGGCTTTTGTATTCTCTGGGTAGGGTTGTTCAATGCTGAAAGACTGGTGTATACAATATTGCCCTAGACAATTTTCAGGCAATGGGTCAGTTGCACTGAAATATGATTAACTAAAATTATGTTAGAAATGTTATGCATTACAGAGCTGTACAATTACATTTTCAATTACAGCTCCTCATCCATTTTGGAGTTCATCAATTCTCCATGTTGTATTGTGAATGCTTGGTCTATCATAATGCAATACAGTATTACATTGTATATGCATTTTAATCTCCACATAAGTAAGTAAAATGGTAAAAGTTCAAAAAAGTATGATATCAAACCAACATTTTCTAAAAAAAGAAAAAATCATGACGTCATTACTTTCCTCCCATATGTCTGCCATGTTATCTCTTCCTACAGAGGTGCTCTGATAACAACCAAATTTTTTGTATGCCTTTGCCATACAATACCAAATTGTTTTGGGCCTGACCTTTGGGATCTGAGGGATGGGGCTATGTGTCAAAAGGATAAAGGCATGCAAAGTTCTTGTTTAGGAGGAGTACACAGTATTTGATGATAATTTCAGGATAATTTTTCTTATTTCTTCATAAAAACATGTGGGCACTGAATAACCACAACATATGTTTTTATGGAGAACTGAGGAAAATTATCCAAGAATTATCATCACACTTCCATAACATTACAAGTCCCCTGGCATGGATATTGTGTTGGTTTTTTTACTTTTTTTTCTTTTTTGTTTTCTTTTTTTGTTTTCTTTTTTTTTTTTTTTAAATGGCATCAGCTGAAAAAAAAAAGAGAAAAATTATCCTAAATTATGACATGAATTAACAATTTGTGCCAGTCAGACAGTTACACAGGAAGTTTATTGTGTGTGTGTTCACTTGCCATACTTACAGCTCCTTTATCATCTTTTAATGAGGAGATTCTTCCACTTAACAAACTGAAAAAGAAGCAATTACTGTTAACCCTTGTCCTACTGAACCTGGATATGCCCTGCTTTTGCAAACAGTGTAGATCCAGATCAGTTGGCTTCTGAAGAAGCCAACTGATCTGGATCTGCACTGTTTGCCATTCAGTATTTGAATTTGTATCAACAACCTGGATTAAGTAAACCAAGAATGCTAAAAATGAGAAGTGGGTGTGGCATCTTAATTTATCCAGCATGACAAGGGTTAATTACAATGTACATGTAGATATATAAAACACAAATACCTCTTTATAAGACAGTTCATTATAAGATGGTTTCCAGGGCTTCCGTTAAGCGGGCGTACAACATATATTACGCCCTGAGATTGCCACCGGTCGTCCAAATTGAACTTCAAAGACGTACCGCGGACTTCCGAAATTTCTTTTGTCCGTCCGAAATCGATACCCGAGACGTCCAAAAATTGTCAAAAAGCCCGCCCACTTTTAACGAGTTGTATGATGTTTGCCCCGCCTACTTACCGGAAATTCGCTACCTGTGTTGACTGAGTTGATTAATCGATGTTTGTATAATTAAACTTTCTACTACGACACCCGAAAATATTCGGTGAAATTATATGAAGTCATTATTATTTTGTAATATTTACGAAATCTTAAATAATTATTTTGCTAAGAACGTTTGTCGTCTGAAAACACCTCAACACTTCCGGGAATTACCCAGTGAAATTCTATAAATTATGCACAGAACGCAAATTGAAATCTATTCGAATTTAGCTTATGTTTGTCATGACAACAAAAGCAATTTTTCAAATAAAAAGAAAACATATTTTTCGTCAAAATTTTCGGAAAACCTGTTTCTAAATGCGTAGCCATGTTCCGGTTGCGCTGTTTACCAGCGCAGAAAAGATGCAAAGTAAGTCTAAATATAGGCGATTTGCGATGGTTTTGCTTGCTTTTCTCCGCGAACGAACATTTTGCTGTATTTCACCGAGAGCTGCCCTTTATTTGTTTGTTGTTGCACGAGTCGGCGCGTTTTCCCACAATTTTTGTGAAGTAAGCAACTCGTTCGCTCGTGTTGATCAGCTTCAATCCGAACAAATATTTCATTAAATCATTTCTGCAAAATAATTTCCGCAAAGTTTATTTTTAAGAAAACGTTTTGGGTGTTTTCTCTCATGTATTTTCTTTTCTTTTTTCTTTCTCTGGGCTTTGAAACGAATGTGAAGTTGTACCAATGTTGATGCTTTCTCAAAGGTTCGACATACAAGTACAGGCTTTCCAAAAAGATGCGATCGAATTTTAATAAGTGATAAGGACATTTTTAAAACACATCTAAGAGAAGTGTATATCATGATGATTCTGTATGACACTGAAATAACCTATATTCTACTAAAGAAAGGGCAAACCACCGCAGCACGGAAAAAAGTGGGACTTCCTAGATTTTCCTGTAGGACTTCCAAATTTGAGATGTAGGAAGTCTGGGACTTCCTGAGTCTGGAAGTTAATGGAAGCCCTGGGTTTCGAATATAAGATGGTCTACAGGTGGACACCAAAAGTGTTGTATCCAACAATTGAATAAAAATGTGAAATAATAATACCCGCCATTATCGTACTGCCTCTATTGCAGGCAGATATCTCTATAAAAAATTGATAAAATTTGCCCGTTAGCTCTCCCAAACCACATCTCCTCATTATCAATGCAAATATCATTTGGTGAAAATCCATTCAGGTTTACTCAAGTTACTGTCCTGAAACGAAAATACGGATATATTGTGGGCAGTTAGCTCTGCCAAAAATTGACAAAATTTGCCCATTAGCTACCTCAAACCAGATCTCTACAATACAAATAAATCAAAGCACATACTAAGCTTGGTGAAAATTCACTGATATCTACGCATGTTATCTTCCACGAAAATACCTGCGACAGGCAGATCTCTGTCAAAAATTGACGAAATCTGCCCACTAGCATTCCCAATCTCCACAATATCAATGCACATACCGTTTGGTGAAAATCCACTGACATTTATTGAAGTTATCATTCAGAAACAAAAGTATAGACTAACATACATTACCTACATTGTACATATGACAGACGGATAGGCATACCTGTGATACCATAATATCTGGCCACTATCGTGTGGTGGGATATAAATTTTTATAGATTATATACATGTAGAAAATGACCATGACGTTATGGTGTACAATGTAGTTCCAGACAAGACACTTTTTACAACAACAAAGTACATGCACATGTATTTTGAAAACCTTTTTGTGTACACAGAATAATGCAATACATTAATTTCTAAGTACATTGTATGATCACAGAGGCATGATGTCAAAGTCACAAAGCATACAGATTTTTTATGACATGCCATCAACTCCCAATCTCATTTTTCTATGAAAACATATTCTTGACTTTTCATTACAAACATCTCTATAATGTATTATTTTCAAGACGTATCGGTACATGTATTTTATGAGTTTAGAGAGTGCTACATAAGACAAATATTATTATAACTTGTGTCAAATCCCTTTATCACTTAGCATGCTGAGTAAAAATTTTAGCAGATGACATTTTAAAATGTTTTTCTTATTTTTCCTAGAAAATAGGATTTGACATTCCATACAAATTCTGGGGAAATAAAAAAGATATCATCAAGTTGTCCACTGAATTTGCCAATCGCTTGCTAAGTGTTAAAGTATCGGTAGTTGCAAGTCATGAATTCTCTTTGCCTAGCAACATGGAAACTACTTTAGGGATAAACTAGAGCAAGTGTCCAGGGGATCATGAATACCCCTGGCTGGCGCCATTTCTTAATTACAAAAATATTTTTAAGTCAATGACAATGATATAAGGCAAAACCAGAGGACCATGAAATATTATATAGGTCACTAATCCACATATAGTTTATACGGTCAGTCTCTGAGTGATACTCATCAATCATCCCAAGTACAACTTTTCTGGAGTAAATAGTCTTCAAGACATGAAGCAAAAATGCTGGACCATAAAATATAGGTCACTGACCTACATATATACTTAAGAGGTCAATCTGAAGTATCAAATTGATCCTTTATACCAACTATGATGTTAATCCATTAAATAATCTAGAAGATATTAAGCAAAATCACTAGACCATGATGATGAAATATTGGTCATGCTGCTTTATATTTATTTGAAATATGTCAAAGTTTGGGTTATTATATGAAAATATGTCACATAGGCATCAATTAGTGGGAGATAGAAGACAAAATCACAGAGCTATATCAAATATAAATGTAGATCACATATATAAAGCAAAATCACTGGACTATGAAAAATATATGTCAAGGCGACCTACATTTAAAATGATGTCAGTAAGGGTGTAACATAGACCCAATATCCCAAGTATCACATTAGTCCATGAAATAATCTTCAAAATGTAAGACAAAATTGCTGAAGCATGAAAACAAGGTCACAATGACCTTGACCTTATTACACTGAATGTTGATGTGATAAACATGTCTGAAGCCCATCCTTCTTTATTAAGAAGTTGTTTGTACAAACAAACTGCAATATTATACTTTATTGAGACGTCCTAGATTTTTACAGGGCTTCCATTAACTTCCAGACTCAGGAAGTCCTAGACTTCCTACCCCTCAAATTTGGAAGTCCCACAGGAAAATCTAGGAAGTCCCACTTTTTTTTTCCGTGCTGCGGCGGTCTTCCCTTTCTTTAGTAGAACATAGGTTCTTATTTCAGTGTCACACAGAATCATCATGATATACGCTTCTCTTAGATGTGTTTTAAAAATGTCCTTATCGCTTATTAAAATTCGATCGCATCTTTTTGGAAAACCTGTACTTGTATGTCGGACCTTAGCGAAAGCATCAACATTGGTACAACTTTGCATTCGTTTCAAAGCCCAGAGAAAGAAAAAAGAAAAGAAAATACATGAGAGAAAACACCCAAAACATGTTTTCTTAAAAATAAACTATGTTGAAATTATTTTGCAGAAATGTATTTAATGAAATATTTGTTCGGATTGAAGCTGATCAACACGAGCGAACGAGTTGCTTACTTCACAAAAATTGCGGGAAAACGGCGCTGACTCGTGCAACAACAAACAAATTGAAGGCAGCTCTCAATGAAATACCAACAGCAAAAAGTTCGTTTGCGGAAAAAAGCAAGCAAAACCAACGCAAATCGCCTATATTTAGACTTACTTTGCGTCTTTTCCGCGCTGGTAAACAACGCAACCGAAACAAGGCTACGCATTTAGAAACGGGTTTTCCGAACATTTTGACGAAAAATATGTTTTCTTTTCATTTGAAAAATTGCTTTTGTTGTCCTTCTAAATTCGAATAGATTTCAATTTGCGTTCTGTGCATAATTGTTATTTATTTATTTATAGAATTTCACTCGGCAATTCCCGGAAGTGTTGCAGACGACACACGCTCTTAGCAAAATAATAATTTAAGATTTTAAGACGTGAATATTAAAAAATAATAATGACTTCATATAATTTCAGCGAATATTTTCGGGGTCGTAGTAGAAAATTTAATTATAAAAATATCAATTAATCAACTCAGCACGCATAACAAATACACGCAGTGATCACGCAGCCATCAAAAGGGTGCCGCGACGCTTGACACGGCTGTCAATAAAACTCCCACAAGCGGAAAGTGGGACGTCCTTAAAGCTCAGTCAACACAGGTAGCGAATTTCCGGTAAGTAGGCGGGGCAAACATCATACAACTGGTTAAAAGTGGGCGGGCCTTTTGACAATTTTTGGACGTCTCGGGTATCGATTTCGGACGGACAAAAGAAATTTCGGAAGTCCGCGGTACGTCTTTGAAGTTCAATTTGGACGTCCGGTGGCAATCTCAGGGCGTAATATATGTCGTACGTCCGCTTAACGGAAGCCCTGTTTTTACCTCTAGCCCTGCCCCAGGGCATTACCCAAGGACCTATTGGCTGCAAGGTTGGGCGGCAAATTCCACCCCCGGTATTTACCAGTGGCATTTGCCGGTATTTACCGGTCTGGAAAATACTCCTCAAGTGGCAAATACTGGCAAATTGAAATTTTTTTGGCCTTAAAAAACTGCAGAAGTCTTTAAACAAGTTGCATTGAAATAGTATAAGCAAACTAGATGAGTAAGAATGTTAAAATCATTAATTATATAAGGTTACCACCCTGAAGAATAGAAGAAATCTCAATATAAACATGTAACACTGCCAAAAAGTGAATCTAAGACAAAAATTTTGAAATTATTTAAGCAACAAATGGTCTTTAATTAAAAAAAAAATCATGTAGGCCTTTATCTCAATAGTAGAAATTCACCTGTGCACCTGGCGGTAATCGGAAAGAAAGTATCAGGAAAAAAAGTATCGGAAAAAAAGTATCACTTTTGAGTAGGAAAAAAAGTATCCGGAAAAAAAGTATCAGTTTTAACCAGATTCGCCTCTGATGTTACAATGAGATGATGATTAGGATCCTTTTGTATGTTTACTAGTACTTTTCAGTTTAATAATAAATTTTGCAACCTATCTCTGTAATCCTTACCTTATAAAAGGGCTTGAGATGTCATTTCATGTCAATGTTTCGTAAAAGACTCACAAGTTAGAAGCAACTATCCAAAATGACCTATATAGTGTAGACAGGGATGTAAAAAGAGAAATTCCTCATTTTAGCTAAGTGTGCAAGTCGGATCTCCATGCTCATGAACCCTATTTGGGTTTCATTGGGTGGCAGGGCTTGGGATGTCATTTCATATCAATGTTGGGTAAAAGTCCCACAAGCTGGAAGCAACTCTCCAAAAGAACCTATGTAGTGTAGACAGGGATGTTAGACCTCCAATTAAACAAGCTAAAGTCCATGCTCATGAACCCTATTTGGGTTTCATTGGGCGGCAGGGCTTGAGATGATATTTCATCTCAATGTCGGGTAACAGTCCCACAAATTAGTAGCAACGTCTCCGAAATGACCTATATAGTGTAGACAGGGATGTTAAACCTCCAATTAACGTAATGATGTAATAAAGACATGTGTGAACAATGTGTTTTTAATTGCAATATATCAATACAACATTATCATAGATTTGATGCTGAAGTCTACTTTTCTGGTTTAGTAAAAAGAGAAATTCCTCATTTTGAGCTATCTCTCTTTTCACCATTCACCACAATACCTTACTAACCTAAGCATTTTGTGCCTCCATGCAAATGAAAGTGACCGCACAAAGTATTTGTCCAAAATGACCTAAATAGTGTTGAGAGGGCCTTTAAACCTCATGATTGGAAAACACGCCTATATTAGTTTGACCCCCTTAAACCCCACTTTTATATAGTAAAACTGGGGTTTACAGGGGTATACTTTATGTTTTTTTTATTTCTGCTCTAAAATATAGATTGTGGGTACTCGTTAGAAACGCCTCAATGAGGTGGTTCTAATAAGTATCCTCAATCTATATTTTCGTTTTTTCGACGATCAAGTTTACAATGTATTTGTATAGTCATGTTTTCGTAATGTGTTCAAAGTGTTCAAATGAGCACTAGATTTTTATTGTATTCTTGCACTTATTCACTCATTGATTTCATAGTGTTTGTTAATTATGCGTATGTTGTGTCCCACTCCTTCAAGGAATTCTGGAAGAGTTTTATTGCCGCTATTGTACTGCTCACAAAGAGTTCTTAGGCGATGCTGCAAGCGTTCTAGTCCTTTTTTAACACGCCTTTTGGGAGGATTTCCAACAGCATCCTGTTGGATCCCTGTCCTGACGGTAGCATTGTCTTTTTGGAACCACTGGATTAGTTTCCAAACTGATGGATGGTAGTGTCCAACAAGATTAAGAAATTTATTATTCCATCCTTCACACACATTATTTGTCCTTGGACTGTCGTTCAGTGTAGCCTCATGGACACTCCAGACTACAGGTGGGTAGAGCGGTTGAACATGTGGCACACGAATAATATTGTTGTCACCTGGAAGTAACCTGAATGTACCACTAACATATGTTTTGTCGAAGTATGCCACAAGGTCTGTAGCTTCAGCCGGAGCAATTGTCTTTAAATACTCTATTCCTTGTTGAACATCAGCATGTGGCAGAAAAGCTAATCCATCAAGCATGCCACAAAACTGTCTGAAATCTTCATTGGACTTATAATGTTGAGCTAGTCCAAGGCTTTGAATCTTTCTCCAGGTACTTTGTGTTAAATGGTAGAAGCACCCCTTGCTGTTAACATCGCGACCAAACACACCTGCTACAGCTTCCTCAAAGTCTGTGATAATTGTCTGAACGTTCATGACTAATCCAATGGCTTCACATTTATCAACTATTGCCTGTAACAACTCATCATAGGCAGCGCGAGTTTTGTGTTGTAAGAGCGCATAAACACATGTCACAGACGTTTCTCCGAAAGGAACTCGAAGAACATAAAGTTGGGAGAATAGTTTAGGTGCCATGGCAAAGTTTCCGTCCATGAAAACAGTATCAGCTGCAGATAGTCGGCGTAGGTCAGCCTCTGTAGCAAAGGCTATAACTCGGGAATTGCTGTCAGGACCATTGTCATACAGAAGGAAGGGTTCTTGGTTGACACCGGCAGTTGTTGTCCATTCGTCTGGAATGACAAATTCTGACAGATTCTGTGGAACAGGAGGTGTACGACGCTGGTAACGTAAACTACGTTTCACGTTTTCCTCAGTTGGTAAGAATGATAGAACCTCAGGCGGCATCTGGGAAACTGTTTGGGCAAAGATCTGGGATGGTTTGTCTAAGGAAGAAGCAGCTTGGTCACGCATGTTTTTTCTATGTTTAACATATACCACATCTGTCTCATCCGCTTGATGGTTGTGTGGCTGCCCAGGAACTGGATTTGTGTGGTCTTGTGCAGTACTCAAAGTAGCACGGCACCCTAAGCTAGTTTTCTTGGAACACTTCCACCACACTTTTGTCTTTCTAGTATAGGCCTTGGTATACATAAAACCCTCAAAACATAACTTAAGTCCACCTTTAGAAGTTGTAATTAACTCCATTTTTTCTTATATAGATAAGCACATATGAAAAAATTGCACACAATATACTGATAGAAAATTAACTTTTTCAGCTTATATACATGTATTAACAATTTACATATGTTAATTTCTACCAATGGGATTATACTTTATCCAAAATTTACAAATTGTGATTTTTGTGATAAACATGCAAATTATCAATCAAAAATAAAAATCAGAAATAAAATCATTTTAACAAAATATGAATGTTTGCACTTACTTGATCAAAGGGTACTTTAAAGACCATTTAAGATTATGTCTGCATATAATTGTTTTGTTTAGCAATGATAATTTCAAACAAACTCATTAAAGTCAATAATAAATTAACAAAACAATCAACAAACAGTAAACAATTTAATTACCATTGACCTTTACCATCAATCAGGATTAACATGATTATGATTGGTACCAAAGTTTGGTACTGAATTATCAAAGTGCAATTAAAAACCTTACCATCAGTCAGGATTAACACTGAATTTTGGTACTGAATGATCAAAATGCAATTAAAGATTAATTAGGATGACATTACATAGCCTTTTATCTATCCTTTGTACATGAAACTGAGACTTATTTTTTTTCCTGATACTTTTTTTCCGGATTCTTTTTTTCCTATACTTTTTTTCCGGATACTTTTTTTCCTGATACTTTCTTCCCTACATTCGCACCTGGCCACTGACATTTACCATAATGACCCTAAGTTTTTGTGCTGGCAGACCATGTCAAAAAGAGCAGACCAAGATCATACTGAACAGTCTGATCAGGATCTTAAATGTTTGCCAGGCCATCTGCATCTTTTAAACACACTTCTGTATGGTAAAAGTATGTTTTGCAAAGTTTAGGATATTTACATCACTTTACTATATTCAAAATTTTTAGGAGTTTTAGTGTACATGTAATTAGCAAGACTACCTGTATGGTCTAATTACTAAAACAACAAATCCCAGGACAATTGTTTGTTCAAGAGGGTACTTGATAGCCAGGGGCAAGATGTCATAAATGACTGCATATAGACAATAAGTCTAGGTGAAAGTAAAAAGGTGTCATAGGTAAGGCTTGAGTTATAGTATGGCTTCAAACCTGATATACCCTGGAAGTCAGAAAATTTCTGGTTATAGTGATCTCTAAAATCTGCACTATTCACAACAGTATCATACTACTATTCATCATGAAGCAAAAAGATCCCATATGAAACAGGCTTTTCTTTCTCTAGATTTCACTTAACTGAATTTAATATTAAAGTAAACTTAAACCAGAGTTAAAATGCAATCAGTATAATGTAAATACTAAGTCAACTATGTAGCCCCTATTACAGACATTGTCCATAGGTTGATACTGAGGGTAGGGTTTCGTCTTACTTCCAGGGTGGTAAATGCCAATTTCCAGTATTTGCCGGCATTTACCAGTATTTGCCAGTATTTACCGGTAAATACCACCGGCATGGAAAATACTCATATTTGCCGGCATTTTGCCAACCTTGATTGGCTGCAGAGATATAAAAACTTTGAAGTTAAACTTGGTTATACATACAGCAAGTGTTAACAGCCGGAATCGACAGAAGGATGTATGGATGAACGGAACTGGATGTATGGATGAACGGAACTGATGAAAACTATGTACCCGTTTGGCATACTTCGTATGCCGGGGGTACATGTATAACAAGTATCAATACTACTTGCCCCACATGATGGAATTAACTATTAAAGCACCAAGTATAATTTGTAGCAGATGGCATTCTATTTTTTTTTTTTTTTTTTGATAGAAAATAACTCTTAACATTTCATGTGAATCCTCTGCTTGGCAGATGATCCACATGAAATTTCAAGACATTTTCGATGAAAAAAAAAAAAGACACTCAAAAATATTGTTCGCTGAAATTGTGAAAGGCGCTTTAAAAGTACATGTATACATTGTAGACTGAACAGACTCTCCCACATTATATATTGGAAGAGTCCAATTTTAATTTTAGGTCTGTCAGGCTATGAGATTTTCATATTCCTAAAGAAAAATGGCAAAACCATTTGCAAACAGTGGAGACCATGATCAGATGCCACATTCTGTGGTGTTTGATCTGGGTCTGCACTGTTTGCCAATTACTCTTTTACGGGTCTCCCAGAATAAAAGCATAATATGTATGGAAAAATATAAAAACATACAATTACCTTGAAAAAAATGAATCCTGAACCCATGTTAGGGTCTCCCTTGATGTGGCAAATCTGGAGAAAAAAAAAAATCAATATAGTTGCAACACAGTCATTACTGCAGAGTACACGTATTTGATTATTGATTATAATTCTGGGATAATTTTCCCTCTTTCTCCATAAAAGTGTATGTTGTGAATACATGTAAGTATCTATCTATTAATACTGCAACACCCCTCTCGCGAGGATTCTGCGCAGATAAAAAAAAATGAAAAACTATGAGAATAAAAAATGCAAGAGATCAAATTCCAACCAGAGACACTCTACTGAACCTTGTTAAAATCTACAAAGCTATCTTAAATGATTATACAAACGGACGACGACTACAGAAATGTTTCTAAGTTCTTTGTCATATTTTCCGTGGCTGCTACCGACTACTGCACACATTCGAACACGCGTCATGTAATGGAGTCTTTTAGAAAATTCGCGAATGACTAAAATTTGAGTTTACATAGATTACCTTTTACCACCTACATTGAGGTGAATTATATCTCCAGGCATTGAAACCTGGCAAAAACAACCTAAACAATCCAAATATTAATTCAATCACTGTTTTAAAAATGAATACAAAATTGCACAAATTCCGGAAGTAGAACTGAAACAACCGAAACGAACATAACAGGTCTGAATGTCCCTGTTACTCATCAACAAAACAGTCTGAATCGTGAAGTAGCCTATCACTTTGAATAGTTTCTGAAACGTTATGTTTTACATACTTGCTCTGTGCTCTCAGAGTTTATATGATCTATCTATCTATCTATCTATCTATCTATCTATCTATCTATCTATCTATCTATCTATCTGTCTGTCTGTCTGTCTGTCTGTCTGTCTGTCGATACGTCCGTCCGTCCGTCCGTCCGTCCGTCCGTCCGCCCGCCCGCCGTCCGTCCGTCCGTCCGTGCGTCCGTCCGTCCATCCATCCGTCCGTCCGTCCGTCCGTCCGCCCGTCCGTCCATCCATCCATCCATCCATCCATCCATCCATCCATCCATCCATTTTATATCTTCAAAAAAGGGGATAAAACAGACTCGGCAAACTATCGACCCATTTCCCTTACCTGTGTCCTCTGCAACGAGCTTGAGCATGTTGTGGCCTCTAGTATCGCCAAAACATTTCACTGACCAAAACATCCTGTTTGAACTGCAGCATGGGTTTAGAGAAAAGAGATCCTGCGAGACACAACTTATCATGCTTGTTAACGAACTTGCCAAAAATATGCAGTGTGTGTGTGTGTGTGTGTGGGGTGGGGGGGGGGGGGGTGGGGGGGTGGGGAGGGGAGTGGGGAATACTCTAAAATGGATTAAAGACTTTCTGGAATATAGGACACAATCTGTTTTGCTCAATGGTACAAACTCTGACAATTTTCTGGTATCTTCAGGTGTCCCGCAAGGCTCGGTTCTCGGGCCCATGTTGTTTCTGGCCTACATAAATGACCTCCCGGATCAGGTACGATCCAGAGTAAGCCTATTTGCAGACGATACAGTCATGTACCTTGCCCTTAAAAAGCAAGATGACTCAGAAATCCTCCAGAAAGTCTTTGAGAGTCTAGAAAAATAGGAAAAACTTTGGGATATGAGTTTTAATCCCTTGAAGTGCCAGGTCATTCATGTGAACCGACGCAAGAGTCCCATCCCAACTAAATACCATCTTCATGGCTGTGAACTTGAAAGCGTACACTCGGCCCTTGGGGACACCATATCAGAAGACTCAAATGGACCAACCACATAACATCACCAAAAAGGCAAAGCAGATCCTAGGCTTCCTTAAGAGCAACATTCGGCTCCGCAATAGGGACCTGAAAGCCACTGCACACAAAAACCTTGTTCGCCCACAGTTGGAGTATGCCTCAGCTACTACAGATGCTTATAAAATTGAATCTGTGCAGCACAGGGCCGCTAGATGGGTAACTCGTGACTTCCAATATACATTTAGCGTGTCAGAAATGCTTCAGGATCTCAAATGGCGGCCCCAAACCAACGCCGCATAAATAGTCGGCTGGTCCTCCTATATAAGGTCACATATGACCTTGTAGCCATACCTGCATCTGACTACCTGATCCGGAACACTCGTCCTTCTACAAGGAATCATCCTCTTGCATACCGACAGATCACTGCTGTGAAAGACTCCTACAAGTTCGCATTTTTCCCTCGGACAATCATCCACTTGAACGCCCTACCACTCCACATACCAGTCCTTCCTACCCTGGTGCAGTTTAGTACAGCTGTTTGCCAGGTAGTCAACTCAACACCTTAAATGCCAGCATCTGTTTTTACCGTTTAACTATACTAACATTCTTGATCGCACTGTACAAACTCATCTTACCTACTTTTCTTCAACTCTTATCAACTAACCCCCTTCAGCAATTGGTATACCGGAACCCCATCTGAAGTCCGTTTCGGAGGTTGAGGTGTTACGGCAGATCTATGTATGTATATATGTATGTATACGGCTCTTGCCACATTAATGAATGCTTTGTTCTGAGTTTTGTGTAAGGTAACCCAGAGAGGATTGTCTTATTTTAGCAGCCACCTATTAAACATTAAGTACAAAAGTCAGTTGAAAAAAAAATGCTAAATAACAACAACAACAACACAAAAAATGACAATATCTGGTTGCTTGATGACTTTAACTTTCAAAAGTTTACATGGCCAAAAAAATCAACCTGTAATAAGTCCGGACTGTAGCCACAAACAAACATTTGACCTGTTTCACGACTTTATTGATGATTTCAGTTTTGCTCAAATGGTAAAGGAACCAACAATGTATAAAAACCTCTTCCTTGCAACCAATCCAACTCTGGTAAAGAGAGTAGCTTTCCTTCCTGGTCTGAATGACCTTAACATGGCCATCGCTATTGCTCAAGGTACCGGATGACTGGTGAGGAGCAAATTGTAACACAAATTTTCAAAAAGGGGAAGTATGGCCCTGCATATTATAGACCCGTGTCGCTCACTTGCATCTGTCGCAAGATCACTGAGTATATAATTGTTAGAAATATTAACAAAACGCTTGATATTTTTGGTTAAAAAGCGCCTTCTTCCTCAATGCTTGCCCACTATACTTTCTGTTTTCTTTCTGTGTGTATTGTTGTACTGTTTGGAGCTGCACCAGGAGATAAGGGTGAGGCTTCGCGAGTAATTCTGCACCCCCCGCCCCCCCCCCCCCCCCCCCAGTTTTCCTACTGACCGTTCCAAGGCGGCTCTTCTGTTGCAGGTCTTTGTTTAAGCATTGTAGTTTCGTTTGCAAATCGGTGGGTCGGTCCTCAGTCTGTTTCAGATGGTCGGTGCCCGACTATAAATGTCTTTGGTCGGGCTCATCGTGGTCCTGTTCGTGGTTTTCTTGTGTTCTAGCTTCATAACGTCATTAAACCATTTGCTTTGTTGCATTAAAGTTTTGATTATATGTGTTTCATTATGATGTTTCACAGATGAGGTAGAGGAACTTTATGAGGACCGAACCTATATTTGTAATTTGGAACTGCATCAGAATTAAGGGTGAGGTTTCACGCGACTGAGTAAAACTAGTTTAAGTCCCCAGTAGTTTTCCTACTGAATGTTCACAGTTCCTCTGTTGCACTTCTTTGTTTGTGCGTCTGTGATTTCATTTGTGGCGTTTGTTTTGTCATTATTTGTTCCTCATCTATCCTTCCTTTGATGCTTCGGGAGAGCTGTGCTTCGCGGCTGTAGCATTTCCTGGGTATCTTCACTTATATTCTTTTTCATATATGGCGTTTGTGTTGTCATTATTTGTTCCTCATCTCTCCTTCTTTCAGTGCTTCGGGAACGCCGTGCTTTGTTATTGTGGCATTTGCTGGGTATCTTCACATACATTACGAAAACAGGCCTATTCAAATATATTAAGAATTTTACCACCCAAAAATAAAAACTTCCAGATAAAACATTCTGGTAGTTTACATATTTCTGCTCAAAACATAGATTGCGGATACTTATTAGAACTACCTCGGCTTTTTTAATCAACCTTGGATATACAGGTTTACGGAGGTTTCGTCCCAATGCAAGTCCGTTCCAAATGTGTCCAACCTAGAAGTTTAGTCCCAAATCAAGTACGTCCTGGACGGTTTAGTACCTAGTGATTCCGTCCCATTTTTGGAAGAGAGCTCCAAAACGGCTATTGTATAAATGTAAATATGATAATAAAACATTTTGAAGACGTCATGCAATGCGTATAGTTCCATTTCATTGGAGTATCAACTGGTGGTTTTCTTCTGCTGTTATTTGACACCCTAAAGTTCCCTGGGTGTCTAAGCACGTTAATTGTTTCTGTTGAGTCCTCATCCCTGCTTCATTGTAGGCGTTGAAGAAACAGTCCCGAGTTTGACTTAACATGCATTATCAAAAGAAGCAGAAAATTTAATATTGGAAGTTCTGGAGGGACTTCTTCTGTAACGAATTCATCAATCTTATTTCATGACCTCTTATTTTATTTATTTATTTTTTTTACATCTATTCTTAGTTTACCTGGTACTAGGTTGAAAGTTCTAAAATCCCAATGCGTAACGGAATTTATTGGAAAATGGCACATATAATAGAAAACGACCAACCACGACTGGATGGTCAGGATGAAAATCACAAAATGCTAAAAGATACCACCAAATGCACACCGCATGCTTAAAACACAATTATTTCTTGTGCTACGTGCGGTTGATGGTATTTTTCTTTGATAAAATTAACGACAGAAAAAAAAGTACCGATTATTTCCATTACTTGCTATATTATATGGTATATGGGTAAGCATATCTTGTTGGGCGTATATCTGCAATATTGTATGGTATATGGGTAAGCATATCTTGTTGGGCGCATAACTGCTTTGATGGTATATAGGTTAGCAGATCTTGGTGGGCGCATATCTGCAATATTGTATGGTAAGTGGGTAAGCATATCTTGTTGGGCGCATATCTATAATATTGAACGGTATATGGGTAAGCATATCTTGTTGGGCGCAAATCTGCTATGGGTAAGCAATCGTGTTAGGTGCATATCTACTATATTGTATGGTATATGGCTAAGCATATCTTGTTGGGCGCTTATTTGCTATATTGTATGTTATACGGGTAAGCATATCTTGTTTAGCGCATATCTGCTATATTGTATGGAATATGGGTAAGCATATCGTGTTGGATTCATATCAGCTATATTGTATAGTATAGAGGTAAGCAGATCTTGTTGGACGCATATCTGCTATATTGTATGGTATATGGGTAAGCAAATATTGTTGGGCATATATCTGCTACACTGTATTGATCTTGCTGGTTGCATATCTGCAATCATGTATGGTATACGGGTAAGCATATCGTGTTAGGTGCATATCTGCTATACTGGTTGGTATATGTGTAAGCAGATCTTGTTGGGCGCATAACAGCTATATTGTATGGTATATGGGTAGACAGATCTTATTGGGTGCATATCTGCAATATTTATTGTATGGTATATGGGTAAGCACATCTTACTGGGTACATATCTGCAATATTGTATGGTATATGGGTAAACAGACCTTGTTGGACGCATATCTGCTTCATTGTAAGGTATATGGGTAAGCATATCATGCTAGGTGCATATCTGCTATATTGTATGGTATAAGGGTAAGCAGATCTTGTTGGGTGCATAGCTGCATATGTATGGTATATGGGTTAGCATATCGTGTTAGGTGCATATCTGCTATATTGTATGGTATATGGGTAAGCTTATCGTGTTAGGTGCATTTCTGCTATATTGTATTGGTTATGAGTAAGCATATCATGTTAGGTGCATATCTGCTATATTGTATGGTATATGGGTAAGCATATCGTGTTAAGACAAATCTGCTATATTGTATGGTATATGGGTAAGCAGATCTTGCAGGGCACATATCTGCTTTATTGTATGATATATGGGTAAGCATATCTGCTGCATTGCATGGTATAAGGGTAGGCATATCATGTAAAGTACATATCTGCTATATTGTAGGGTATAAGCAGATCTTGTTGGACACATATCTGCTATATTGTATGGTATATGGGTAAGCATATCCTGTTAGGTGCTGTACTATACTGTATGGTATATGGTTAAGCATATTGTGTTAGGTGCATATCTGCCATATTGTATGGTATATGGGTATGCATATCGTGTTAGGTGCATATTTGCTATATTGTTTGGTATAAGGATAAGCATATTTTGTTGGGTGCATATCTGCTATATTGTATGGTATATGGAAGTATATCGTGTTAGGTGCATATCTGCTGTATTGTATGGTATATGGGTAAGCATACTGTGTTATGTACATATCTGCTTTATTGTATGGTATATGGTAAGCATACCGTGTTAGGTGAATATCTGCTATACTGTATGTTATATGGATAAGTATATCTTGTTGGGTGTATATCTGCTATATGGTATGGTATATGGGTAAGCATAGCTTGTTGGGTGCATATCTTTAATACTGTATGGTATATGGGTAAGCATATTGTGATTGGTGCATATCTGCTTTACTGTATATGGGTAAGCATATCGTGTTTGGTGCATATCTTTAATATTGTATAGTAAAGCTGTAAGCAGATCTTATTGGGCGAATATCTGCTATATTGTATAGTATATAGGTAAACAGATCTTGTTGGGCGATATCTGCAATTTTGCATGGTATATGGGTAAGCAGGTATTGTTGAACGTATCTGCAATATTATATAGTATATGGGTAAACAGATCTTGTTGGGTGCAATATTGTATGGTATATTCTTGAACAGCTCCAGGCTTGATGACTTCATTTTCAGTTTGTATACATAGAAATTCAAATAACAGTTATTTTGCAGTTTATATACACAAAGATTCCAAACCACAATAACAGAAACTTCATTGAGAGAAAGGAGTCCTTGGGTTTAAAGTAATCTTCAATACATATTTATCTTGTAAATTATTGGTCAGTTTGGATTGTGGAAGGAGAACATTTTTTTTTTACCATATTGGTGAATAACAGTCCTTGCACATCTCAAACCAACATTACTTTAGTGATAGTCTAGTAATTCATGAGGCTCTTTTTTTTTATTCCAAACAACAGGCTTTCATGTTTAGAATATCCCTGACAACATAGGAGCTTGAAATTTTATGGATGTAGCAAGAAAGATACATTTTGACCAAATTCCTAGCTTTATACAGCTGAAATGTAAAATTCCCTGACAATTTTGTGAAGTTTTATTTTTCTCTGATACATTACAAAACTCCCTGACAATTCCTTGGTCTTGAAAAAAAATCCCTGACATTTCCGATATGCATGAACCCTGTTCATGCAAATTTCCTCCTTAGAAGATAACATGCTTGAAATCTGAAAAAGAAACAAGTAGCCCAAGGGCAACGATCACTCACTTGAGTACTTATACCTACATTCATATTTTAAACTACAATTCTTCTTGAAAAATGGATTATTTTACCTTTTTCCCATTCAAAAGTCCAAGGGACCATATTTGCAGTAAAACAGGTCAAGGTCAACCTAAGGTCATCATTTGAACAAATTTGGTAGTTTTTAGTTACCTCATATTACACGTCAAATTTCATGATAATCAGCTCTACTGGAGGAAAAGATCTCGATCTCTTCAGGTTAATACCATATATGGACTGCATGTGGCAGCCATCTTGGTCATGTGATCTGGACCATTCAAATAAATTTCATTTCATAAATATCAATTGTTTTGGATGAATGCACTGTTTTACATTTTTCCCATTCAAAAGTCTAAGGGAACAAATTTGACCTTGCCCGAAAATGGGTCAAGGTTAACCCAGGATCATCATTTATATAACTTCTGTAGGGCTCAAGTTCCTTTTGCTGTCCATTAAGTTTCAAGGTCATCTGACTTATGGTTCTGGAGAAGATTTTTTATGATTTTTATCATATATGGGCATGGCTGTCACCTTTGTCATCTGACCAGGACCAATAATACAAATTTTTGTTCCCATGAGGCATAAATGCTCTATATAAAATCTGACTTGAATTGGCCCTTTGGTTTCTGAGGAAAAGATACTTGAAATTTTGATGGAAATTCAATCCTAGTGACCTTAAGCCAAGGTCATCATTCTTAGGGTTCATATTCCCATTCAAACGCCTTAGGGACCAAATTTGACCTTGTAAAATAGGTCATGGTCAACCCAGGATCGTCATTTATATAACTTTTGTAGGGCTTAATCTCTTTTGCTTTCTTTCAAGTTTCAAGGTGATCTGTCTTACGGTTCTGGAGAAGAAGATTTATAATGAGTTTTTACCATATATGGGCATGCTGGCCATCTTGGTCATGTGACCAGGACCAATTACATAAATGTTTGTTCCCATGAGGCATAAAAGTTCTATATAAAATCTGACTCGAATTAGCTCTGTGATTTCCGAGATGTTTGAAATTTTGATGGACATTCAATCCTAGTGACTTTGAGCCAAAGTCACTGAATGACCTTGACCGTTGACATTCATAAGAATTCATATAAGACCTTTCATCTCATAAAATACAATTGCTTTGGCTAAATGCAATTTTACCTTTTTCCTATTCAAATGCCTTTGGGATCAAATTTGACCTTGCCATAAAATTGGTCAAGGTCAACCCCAGGTCATCATTTATATAACTTTTATAGGGCTCAAGTCCCTTTTGCTTTTTTTCAAGTTTCAAGATCATCTGACCTACGGTTCTGGAAAAGAAGGTGCATGCCAGCCATCTTGGTCATGTGACCAGGACCAATTATAATATTTTGTCCCAGTGAGGCACAGATGTTTTATTTAAAATCTGATTCAAATTGGCCATGTGATTTCTGAGATGTCTGAAATATTGATGGACATTCAATCCTAGTGACCTTGAGCCAATGTCACTGAATGACCTTGACCACTGACATTCATAGGGGTTCATATAAGACTTACTTTCATTTCATGAAATACAATTGTTTTAGCTAAATGCACTGTTTTACCTTTTTCCTATTCAAATGTCTTACGGACCAAATTTGACCTTGCCGTAAAATATGTCAAGGTCAACCCAGGTTCATGGTTTATATAACTTTTGTAGGGCTCTAGTCCCATTTGCTGTCTGCCAAGTTTCAAGGTCATATGACAAGGTTCTTGAGGAGAAGATTTTTAAAGGGTTTTACCATATATGAGCATTGTGGCCATCTTGGTCATGTGGCCAGGACCAATTATATAAACTTTTGTGCTTGACGATATGTCTTTGGCTTGGCCCGCCGTGGTTCAACTATTGGTTTTCATTTACTCTGGCATACTGTAGAATTAGCCACGAGTACTCATCTTTGTTTATTATAGTGATTAATTTGATTTTTATGTTTTCGCTTTGATGCATTGACTGAGTTGGGAGCCTTTATGCGAACCGAATTTTTATGTATTTCTGTATTAAGAGTAGCATGGGGACCCAGGATGAAGTTAGCTAGCTGTAAAAGTGCTTTAAACCCCCCCGGTGGTTTGCTCTACCGACCGTTCTAAGGTGGTGGTCCTGGTGTTAGTCTTACTCTTTGTTGCTTTGTGGTTTATTCTACGAGGCGATTTGTTGTATGTCTTTCCGTGTGTCATTTTGTTCTTGTTTTTTCAGTCCTATTAGTATTGTGATTACCTCGCTTGGGGAAGAGAGAGCTAATCTTAGTGCTTTTCGTACGTTTGTTCGGTTTGTGCTTGTTTAGATTTGTCAGTTTCCTCTTCCTCTTGGGGTCTGGGAAGGGCTGCGGTTTGTGATTGTGGCACTCCCTGGACTTTTCTCTTACCTTTTTTGTTCCCATGAGGTATAGATGTTCCTCATAAAATCTGACTTCAATTGGTCCAGGGGTTTCTGAGGAGATGTTTAAAAGTGTGGATGGATGATGGACAACGGTCCATTGGTATACTATAAGCTTACCTTGTGAGCCTTTGGCTCAGGTGAGCTAAAAACTAGACATCTGTCCAAAGTACTCAAATGCCCCCACCCTTTGCCCATATAGCAACAACATCTGGATGCATTGATTTCAACAACTGTTTTCCAAATGCTCAATCTGATCTGGTATACATTTTAACCCCTAGCCCCACCAAGGGCATGTCCCAGGGGCAACTCTAGCACAAAGTTGAAGGATTAGGTCTAAGTAAGGAGCATACCAAAATTCAACTTCCTAGCATAAATGAATGTGACATAGGCATGTACGGACATAACATCACAGCGAAACGCTATATGCCCCACTGCTGCCTTCTGCAGGCAGGGGCATAAAAACTTTGATTTGTCATCTGCTGAATTCTCCTACAGAGTGGTAAAGGTTAAAGAGCCAGCCACAAGAGCAGCAGACAATTCTATTTTTCTTCACTGAGAAAATAAGGCTTGACATTTCCTGTTAATCATCTACTAGGCTAACAATTCATATGAAATGTAAAACCTTATTTTTTTTTTTTTTTTTTTTTTTTAAGAAAAACAAATAACATGTTGTCTGAGATATTCATCTGCATGGTGCTTTAACAGTTAATTAGCAAGGATCCAATAGGAAATTATGGATGAAACAGAAAACAGTCAGATCTGACGAATAATTTAATTAGTTTTCAATTAATTGGTACAATTTTTACAGTGATTAGCATATGATGCGCAAAGCATGATTAGGGCCCTATGTAATTCCGGACAACATAGGCCCTGATCAGCCTGCCTATAAGTGCAGGCTGATCTCGGCCTTCGTTGTCCGCTTACAGAATCTTTGGATACTGTAGTATATGTCTACAAACAAAATGCCCGGATTATGGTAGACTGCACAGATGCCCATGCTGATCTGGACTTATGTTGTCGCAAAATGCATAAGGGCTCTTTTCGTGCATTGCCTATCATATATATTAGAACAACATTATTATTTCTCTCTACTTGATTCAGATAATTTACAAATAGCAAGATTTAACATTTCACCCTGCCAAATTTAATCAGCAGGAGACAATTAACTATAGTTTTAGGACAGATTGCTTTTGTATTTTGGAAGAGCCTCATAGGGACTGAATTTAAACAAGAAATTCGCCAAATGGCAATGTCATAACTGCTGGTCATGTTCAAGAAATGGAGCTAAACTGAAGACTAAACATTGTTCAGCCAAGTGTGAAAAGTAGACCATGGTTAGTAATGGTCGATGGCAGTGGACAAGGTGCATCATGGCTGATGTGTGCATGGAGTTTCATTAGCTGTGATGCTTGTTTTTGAGAAATGGACCTAAACACACAGATTTAACATTGTTGAGGCCGACGATGAAGCCAAATGCCAGAAAGTGATCCTTTTGCCGCTCCTGCTTGTTAACGCAGTTGCGACAACAAATGATGAGGAATATACACAACGAAGTGCTTTGTTCTTACTAAGGTCATAATAGCTTCTACAGGAAAATCATTACATCCAGTTAAAGTTCAGATTAGTTCTCTATGTATTGCTGATACAGTCTTGTGGTTTGTTGGAAACAAATACTTTCTTTTACTTGAGAGACACAATTGAGCTGATTAAAAGCATTTGCGACACAGCATGAGAAACGTACCTTCTAACGTGTGCCCAATGAAGACTCAAATCAGCCTGCGTATCTGTGCAAACAAAGCAGTCTTCTTTTTTGCATCCTTGGCTATCCAAAAAGTGCACAGTGAAGATTCTGCATGAATGCGCAGGCTGATCTGAATATAGGACGGGTGCACAAGTCTGAAGGTATGCTTTCTGATGTTGCAGCTCATTTGATGACAATATACCCAGAATGTATGCTGTTTATATCATACACTTGTAATATTGCTTCGCTGGAGATTAACTGTTGCTATGGTAAATGTCCTAAAATTTTGAACACTTTATTCCACACTATTTTTGCCTAAACTTTGCTTTTTATGCAGCAGTTTCTTAAAATACTCAAAGGAATGGCAGCAGTATAGATCCTGATCAGACTGCTCCTTTAGGACCAGTCTGATCTGGGCCTGCACTGTTTGCATATGTCATTTTGTCAGACACTTTGGTGCGCGAAATTTTAGGACATTTACAATACTGAAAGGACAGTAATGAATCATTCAAAAAGCTAAAGATGATTAAAAACTAATTACTAGAATTCAGACACCATGATGGACTCAGAAAAGATAAAAACAAATTCAAGTTTATCTGCAAACTATACAGCATAATGTCCATCTACTCTGTTTTCTAGAGAAGAAACAATGGCAAGATCGCAGAAAGAACCACAGATGGGTTTTTCAGTACTTGTGTCAGTTAAAGAATGTATCAAGAAACTACAGCACTGTTGCTGCAACTATTGTTTGGGTTGATCACAGTTCTAGATTAGAAGGTACAGAAGGTAATTTTTCTTATTTCTCCAGGAAAACATGTTATAGGTACTCATTAATAGCACCTCTGTGCCTTAGAAGTGCCCATAACATGTTGGGAGAAATAAGAAAAATATCAATTCTTTTTGACTGAAAAAAGAAGCCCCTTATCTTAAGCTGTGCTGATTCACATAAATAAATCTCACTCTGAGAAGACTTCAGTATCAGAGTAATTTGAAAAATGCAAAGAGACCTATAGCACTATAATTTTCTTATTTCTCCACAAAAACATATGTTGTGGATACTCACTAGAAATGCCTCAGTGAGGTGTTTATATTGAGTACCAAAAACATGTTTCCATGGGGAAATAAGGAAAATATCAATACTTTCTGACTGAAAAAAGAAGCACCTTATCTTTAGTTATGCTGATTCACATAAATAAATCTCAATCCGAGAAGACTTTTCAGTATTTGTGTAGTTTGAAAAAATGCATAGAAAACTATGGCACTATAATTTTCTTATTTCTCTACAAAAACATGTTGTGGATACTCACTAGAAATGCTTCAGTGAGGTGCTTCTACTGAGTACCAAAAACATGTTCCCGTGGAGAAATAAGAAAAATATCAATACCTTTTGGCTAGGCTGATCCACATATAAAAACAAAGTAGAAAATCCATCACAGAATTTTCCAGTAACAGCGTAATTTAAAGAATGCATAGAAAACTATGGCACTGTTGCTGCAACATTTGTTTGGACAGATCATAGCTGTAGACAAGAGAGTAAAAGGTAAATCTTGTTATTTCTCCACAAAAACATATCTTGTGGGTACTCGGTAGAAGCGCCTCATTGAGGCGCTTCTACCGAGTACCCACAATATATGTTTTTGTGGAGACATAAGAGAAATATCAATACTTTTTGACTAAAAAACATGCTTTATCTTGGTATATACTGATCCACATTAAAAACGAGGAGAATTTCCATCAATGATACTTCAGCAACAGACAAATGTACAGACTATTGCAGAACCTTAGTTAAACTGATTTTGGAGGTATTTACCCAAATGTTAGTATTTTCTTGATTACCAAAATGGGGAAATGATTTCTTTACCCCCCAAGAATTCCTGATACCCAATTAAATGAGAAAAAGGTGCATAAAATAGCCAAAAGTACCCAACTGTTTAAAAATTTATCAACGGCACTGGTAAGGTTTGCCGAGAAGATATAAATGAATACAGATTCCTAGATAAAAGTTCTCATCTCAAAAGAAAGCAAGACTATTGGCAGAATTGTAAAAGTGAAGAGAAAATCATTGTGATTTTAGCCTTAGAGTGTATGCTAAACTGGTATATGGAAACCTAAACCAAAACTTTATTATTAAAAGGCTACAATTTTGCAATACTACAGAAAGTTAAGAGTTCCTTGAAGTGATATTGATTGATATCCTAGTGACAAAACAATGTAAGTATTTAATTGCAAAGAATGCGCTACAGACTTAGGATGATGAAAAAGTACATATATTTGACTGCCAAGAATGACTGTCCCATTACAAGTATAAAACCCTCACTGATACTGACAAAGTTTTCCTACTTTTGATAATGATGATTTGGTGTTTTACATTCCTTTCAACATTATTAAAGTCATATCGAGACGATGAAAGGGTGATGAGGAAAGGCTCTTCGCAAAAGCCGTACAGTCATCAGCGGAATTCCACCTCCAGCTGGATTTGACAGAGGACGGTATGATCTGAAATCCGAAGCGTTGACCATTCGGCCACCTGGATACTCTTCCTACTATACAAAGATACAACACTACAAGATTTATTTGGAAGATAAGGAAGCCTGCCTAGATGCTCATTACTTTATGGACTTTCAAGGGAGAGAATGACCGTATAAAATATTTCATGATCAATCTCCACGAAAGAATGTTGCTGACCTCAGCGGGGGTTGAGCCTGCGACCTCCTGGTCTCCAGTTTGTTTGTGTTGAGGTTTTACGGCCCAGTCAACCCAATGGGGTCATGTCGAGCGCTGTCAGTTTACCTAACCACACGTTTACTGGGCAGGCTTAGTCCTCTAAGCGGTTAACCAGTATTGTGCACATTCTTTCGCCAGAAACTGACAACTGCCCTTCTTGAATCAGCGGAAGGGAGAGAATGACCGCAGAAAATATTTCACGATCAATCTCCACGAAAGGATGTTGCCGACCTCGGCGGGGGTTGAACCCGCGACCTCCTGGTCTCCAGTTGGACGGCGCATCCAACTGAGCCACCGAGGCCGGCATCGGACGGCGCATCCAACTGAGCCACCGAGGCCGGCAACCCAGTGTATCCATTCACCTTGATAAACACACATAAAAATAATGTTTTTAACCCATTTATGCCTAGCATCCCATAAAAGGGACATTGGCAAACAGTGTAGATCCAAACAGATGCCACAGAATGTGGCATCTGATCAGGGTCTACACTGTTTGCAGTAAATACAGGAATTACTGTAAAACAGTAATACTAAAAACTAACCAGACACCCCTTTTACTGGAAATGGACCAATCCAGAGTTGAGGCAGAAGAGTCCAGTTGGCATAAATGAGTTAAAAACAAATGCGAGTCATAATATGAGAAAAGGATCATATGCAAACAGCCAAAGTCCTGATCAGCCTGCACATTCATGATGTCTGATTGAAATTTTTGTAGCTGGCCACTACATTTCAGTACTGTAAATGTCCTAATATTTCAAACACTTTAATCCATACTATTTTGGCCTAAATTGTGCTTCTTATGCAGCTGTTTCTTAAAATACTTAGTGGAATGGCAAACAGTATAGCTTCAGGAGCAGTCTGATCTGGGTCTGCACTGGTTGCCTATGTCACTTTGTCAGACACTTTGGTGTTTCCAATTTTAGGACATTTACGGTATATCAGATTATAATGCTTGCAAACAGTAAAGTTCCTGAACAGTTCATCTGCACGGGTTGATCAGGGTTTTTACCGCTCCCATATATCCTTCTTCACGGGTTGATCAGAGCTTTTACCGCTCCCATATATCCTTCTTCTTGTGATATGTCTCGTTTTATGCAAAAGTGGAGGCAGCAAAAATCATAAATATACTCTCTGAACATTTATACATCTATAGTAAACAAATCAACATATCAATATACATTTCTGCCATACATATATATGCAATATATAGGATGTTTTATTAAAAACAGACAGACAAGAACAAGAAAAAAAATATATGTATTCTAAAAAACTAAGACATATTTCTTCCTTTGACAGGTCAATAAAAATGTGCATGTGATTTCAACACTGCTTTTAAGGAACACTTACCGTAATATATGTAAGTATTGGGACACTCAAAGTATTGGGACACCTTCCAAATTCGAAAAAATAATAATTTTTTCAAGACCAAAGAACTGGGACATATTTTCAATATTCAGAAATATTTATATGTAAGTGACAAAACCTAGGAAATGACACAATCACAAAGCACAGCCTTTCCAAGGCACCAAAAGGAGAGGAAGAACAAATCATGAAAATGCCACATACGAAACCACCGATGCACAAATAACCTTAGGTAAAATGGTATTTAAGATGCACTTTTCCACCAGAAAATATATTTTTTTTTCTTAATTCTCCATTATATTTTTAAAGAGAAATAAGAAAATAACCATTTAGATATCCTAATTATTTGCAGCTACACTGCTCAAGAAAGCATCTACAAAACAGCAACCAGACTGGCCTGCATATGTATATGATACACAATGCACAGTAAGGGCCCTTATGCTTTGTGGACAATGCAGGCCCTGATCAGCCTGTGCATTTGCACAGGCTGATCAGGACCTGCATTGTCCACATACAGAATCAATGGATGTTGTAGTATATGTCAATGAACAGAGAATGTTCAAATCAGACTGAATGAGCATGCTCATCTGGATCTACACTGTCCGCATATAGTATCAGGGCTGTTTCACATGTTGCCAATCACGTTTTTCATTGCTGAATGGTTGATAAAATGAAATGAGCTGCTCTTGTGAAAATGAATCTCTGGAGTGCACATGTGCACAGCAAAGGCAAATATCAACCTGCAAACGATTGAAGGCATTCGCTGTCTGCCTACAGAATAATTGGATACTGAAGGTGACATATATTAACCCATTTTAGACTGAATAAACTCTCCCCACATTAAACATTTATATATAAGAGTCCAATTTCAATTTTAGGTATGTCCTGCTATGTGATTTACGGTACATATTCCTAGTGAAAAACGGCTGAACTATTTGCAAACTGAGGAGACCTTGATCAGATGCCGCGATCTGCACCATCTGATCTGGGTCTGCACTGTTTGCCAATTACCCTTTTGGGTCTCCAGACTAAAATGGGTTAACAAGCAGCAAAGGAACCGATCAGATGGGTGACTGCGTGGATGTGTAGCTGTCTGCATATGCCCTGAGCACACAAAATTTCACTTGGCCTCACTCAAATATTAGCAGAACACATAAAAAATGTCTGCAGATGATATTTTCAAATATTTTTCTTATTTTCTGAGGAAAATAAGAAAAAATATCAATTTGTCATCTGCTGAATTTGCCCTTAGAGTGATAAAGGTTAATAGTGAGATAGAAATGAGTTGAAACTTGTGGCTCTCCTCTGCTATAAATGGTGGAAGATACTGTTCTGTGTAAATGAACTCTCTGAATCAAGTTTCTGTTTCTTTGCTGGTGGCTTCATACCAACTGCAACTTTACTCTTGCTGGTATCCGTCCGTGCCTTACGTTTAGGTTTATCAGACGTCTCAGCCTGAAATATTCAAGAGAACCTGTTTATGAACGACCTGCCAAATAATCACTTTTGTTGACTGGACAAGCCATAGAATATCTGTACATGTCTCAAAAACTAATGGCTACCATTTTTTTAATTTTTACCACATCAATGAATAACTGAAGCAAAATCTTCCATTTTCATTCTTTATATCAATCTATCTTCAATTTAATTTAACCCTTGCCATGATGAATAAATTAATATGCCGTACCCACTTCAGATTTTCAGCCAATCATGATACTTGATCCAGGTTGTTGATACAAATTCACATACTTAATGACAAACAGTTCAGATCCAGATAAGTCAGAAGCCAACTGATCTGAATCTACACTGTTTGCAAAGGCAGGGCATATTGAGGTTTAGCAGGACCAGGGTTAACTTAAACAAACTATGTCTGTTTGTGCTCCAGAAGAAAACTGGTGGGCCACCACTATCCTACCACATACATGCGTACAAAATACTTCTCAAGCTACAACAGTGTAAACATGGATTTGTCTATGTGTGCAAATGTCTTGACAGACTTGGGTCTGTTCTAAAGGCCTTTGTCACAGGATTATTTTCTACTTACAGAGGGGCTTTAATTATTTCTCCTTTTACAACAATATTCTAAACTTCACCTGGTGTGACTCACTACAAATAGTTCCTGATATGATATTTTTTTTCAACCCAAAGCTATAAATAGTTTTTCTTATACTACATGAAAACAAATGTGGATATTATTTAGAAGCATCTCACTGACGCCCTCTTAATGAATACTTACAAGATATGTTTTTGTGGAGAAATAAGAAAATATTTATCTAGTATCCGCTCTAATCTGAAACTATGCAACAGCATTGTAAATGTTACCTGTTGTGATTCACTATTGTAATATATCTCCAGATAAGGTGTTTTTTCAACCCAAAACTATCAATATTTTTCTTATACTCCATGAAAACACCTCACCAAGGCACCTCTAATGAGTACCCACAACATATGTTTTTGCAGAGAAAAAATACTTTAATCTGAAACTTTATATGTGTTGAGGTTTTATGGCCCAGTCAATCCAATGGGGTCATGTCAAGCGTGGTCAGTTTACCTAACCACACTTTTACTGGGCAGGCTTAGTCCTTGAAGCAGTTAACCAGTATTGTGATAGTCTTTCTCCAGAAATACTCTTAAACTATGCTACAGTATTGTAAATATTACCTGTTGTGATTCCTTTTCTGGTGAGATGACAGAGAAAGTGAACTTCCCTGAACTTTTAGCCCCAGCAGAAGGATTAGCTACAGGCTTAGTCATTTCGGCAATTTTGGCTAGTGCTTCCTTGCTTCTAGCGAGGAAAGATCCTCTCTTCTGACTCTGAAAGAAGAACAAAATGCAAACTGATTTATTTTGATGCATTTGTGAATAAACTCTATAGATGGTAACATTAACAGTAGATGACAATCTACAGTTAACAACCCTTAACCTGTCTCTTCACCTCCCCCCCCCACAACACACACACTCACATTGATGACATTCTACAATTAACTCCTTCTTCCTACCACACCCCCTCCCCCTGTCCAGAGAAAATAAGACTTAACATTTGAGGGGTGGGGCTTGTACTAGATAAACTTTTAACCAGTATCTAACATCAATCAAAGTATCAACTTGAAATATCTATGTATTCAGGAGATGGACCATCTCTTTTATCCCTATGTTTCTGAAGTGGTCATTTACAACTTTGAATTTGGACAAATCCATTGTTGTAAACAGGGGTTTCAGTGAAAAAGCAAATACAGAATAGCAAACAGAGTAGATCCAGATGAGATGGCTCATTATGAGCCATCTCATCTGGATCTACACTGTTTGCAAAGGTATTTGTTTTGGTCTGCAGGGCTGAAAGGGTTAATGCTAGGGTGACTGAAACTCTGACCGATGGATGGACGGATGCCTATAGCACACCTGCTTGCTTAAGCAGGTACCACAACACAATCTAAATCATAAACCAATCATGCAGCAACCACATGAAACAACTTTTACAGTGGGTCATACAAGGAACATTCTTTCAAAGTTATTTGAAAATCCAGTTACTGGTATTTGAAGATTTATAAAGTTTTTCAAACAAACATATAGGTAAAACTGACCCAGCCCTCTGGCAGCCATATTTTTTTTTTAACAAATTAAAACAACTTTTACAGAAGATCAACCAGGGAAATTTTTCTTGCAAAGACTTTTGAAAATCATGCTGCTGGTTTTAAATAAGATTTTACAAATTTTCGATATATAAAGAAAATCTGCCCTTGCAGAGGTGCTTCTAATGAGTACCAACAACATTTTATGTTTTCACTGAGAAATAAGAAAAATATTTTGTGGATACCCCCTCTTAGCTGGAGCTATAGACAAAACTAGGTAAAGGCAACACTTACAGAGAGTTTGTATAAAGATGAAGGGCTCTCCTTGGCTGGCGCTGTTTTGTTTGTTGTGGACTTCTCTGGCACCACTGCTTTATCTACGGAACCTACACAAATATAGACCAGAACAATACAGCTGTGAAGTAATTATAATGCTTAATGTATTTGTGTGTCCATGTGTAAACATACAAGCCACAACAGGAGAAAATGTGCCTTTGGGACATGTGCGGACAGTGAAGGCCCAGATCAGACTGCATGTGCAGTCTGATCAGGGCCTTCACTGTCCGCTGACAGAATCACTGGATACTATAGAACGTATCAATAGCTAGTAAAGGCCCAGATGAAACCGCGTCCATGCACAGGATGATGTAAATCTACATATTTAGCACATGCTAGAAAGAACTGTTTTGCTTAATAAGGTCTATACATATTTTATGTCCTATTTATCTGAATACCCAATTTTTATTTTTAAGTGTGTTCTATGGCCATTTTAATAGAACACTGTATTTCAGTTACATGGGAACGGCCATAGAGTTTCAAGTCATACTTTCATGGATCTCCCATGTAGATTTCATGCCAATGTCTGTCACTAACTGTTTCCCTGTCCACTTTATATTCAACCCATGGCATGTCAAGTATCAGTTAGGTGAACCAATCTGTAAAAATTCCCATCACCCATGGGGTTCAAAACTATCATATCTGGCTTGGAAATCAACACCAGTCCACTCAGCACACAGTATATGCAATAAGACCTGTCGCCAGACAGGACAGCTCACCTAAAGTTGCGTATTTACTATGTAAAATTTTGGACTAATATCTATCACCATACAAAACATAAACCACCTGCATAAAAAGGTTTCGAAATAGTAAGTTCCTAAAAAAGTTTAAAACAAAATTCTAAGACTGCACCTTGACCTTGAGGGAATGTAGTGGGTGGGGATGGCACTGCATAAAATGTTGAACAAATGTTTACCATCATACCAAAGATGAACACTATTCATCAGAAGACTTTGAAAGAATGTGGCTCTAAAAACTTTTTCAAAAACCTAATACATAAGAGCTAAGTCTGTGACCTTGACATTGAGGTAAAGCAGTGGGTTGGGATGGTACTGCATAAAATTTTGGACAAATATCTATCATCATACCAAACACAAACAAAATCCATCAAAGGTTTGGAAATAATGAGATCCTAAAAACTTAAAATTATATATTTCTAAGTCCATGACCTTGACCTTGAGGTCAAGTAGTGGGATGGTGTACTGCATATATCATCATACCTAAAACATAAAACTTTTAACATGAAAAATCTAAGTCTGTGACCTTCACCTTGAGGTCAAGTAGCAGGATTGAGATGGTATTGCATATTTTTTTTTGACCAATATCTATCATCATATCATACATGGACAAAATCCATCAAAGGGCTTGGAAATAATGAGGTCCCAAAAGCTTTAACATTAAACATTAACATGAAAATTCTAAGTCTGTGACCTTGACCTTGAGGTCAGGTAGGGGGTGGGAATAGTACTGCATTAAATTATTGACCAATACCTATTATCATACCAATCATGAACAAAATCCATTGAAGGGCTTGGAAATATTGAGGTTCTAAAAATTTTAACATGAAAATTCTAAGTCTGTGACCTTGACCTTGAGGTCAAGTAGGGGGCGTAGGGATGATACTGTGTTAAATTTTGGACCAATATCTATCATCATACCAATCATGGAAAAAATCCATCAAAGGGTTTGAAAGTAACAAGGTCCTAAAAACTTTAACGCAAAACTTTAATATTTGTGACCTCTGCCGGCGCCTGGCATAGAACAATAGCTCTTCCTGAATGTTGTTTGTTTGTGTTGAGGTTTTATGGTCTCATGTTGAGCACGGTCAGTTTACCTAACCACATTTTAATTAGGCACGCTTAGTCTTCTAAGTGGTTAACTAGTAACGTGCACATTTTTTCGCCATAAACTGACAACTGCCCTTCTTGAATCAGCAGAAGGGAGAGAATGACCATAGAAAATACTCCATGATCAATCTCCACAAAGCAATGTTTCCGACCTGGCAGGGATCGAACCCGCAACCTCCTGATCACCAGTTGGACACACATCCAACTGAGCCACTGAGGCCAGCTCTTGAAAGTTGTTCAGGCAGGCTAATAATGAATACATGTACATGTTCTATGTTAGCAACATCAATTCAGAGATACAATAAAAAATCAAATCATTTTCGATCCAGTTCAAGAAAGAGAGACTAACTAAAATTTTATAGGCTGTCATGTGCCATATTTTATGGTTGTATTAATACCATATATCAATTTATTGAACCTTGCTTGGACAAATGTCTATTTTTGAGGAATATGGAGCTTTAACAGTAAAAGGGCAAAGTAAAATTTAAAGCAGATGACATTCTGACTTATTTTTTAGAGAAAGTAAATCTTCACAATTCATATGAAATGTCTGCTTGGCAATTCACATGCAATGCTGACTTATTTTCTGAAAAGTAAATTAAAAAAAAAAAAAAAAAAAAAATAATAAAACAAAAATGCTATTTGCTGCAGTTGTAATGTGCTTTAAGACCCAACTGTGCAAATCTGCAGGTTCATCAGGTCTCTGCTGCCTGCATATTATGCTACAAAGACTCCTTTTCCCACACCATAAATTAAATGTCAACGACCATTTACTCAAAATAATGTATCAGAGCTGTACTTACTCTGTTTCTTTAAGAAAATTTTCCCAAACTTCATGAACTGACTGCTCTCAGTATCTTCCATTTCTTTCTCCTGTATAATACAATGATAATGATGCTAGAGTATATGTGTTCCATGATGATGATGGTTTGGTGTATTACATCCCTTTCAACATTATTTAAGTCATATCGAGAAGATGGAAGGATGATAATGGAAGGCTCTGTGCAATGTAGTTCCTTACAGTCATGAGCTCAATTCTGCCACTAGCGTAATTTGTACCCGGGACCTTGTGATCTGAGGTCTGGGGCGCTAACCACATGGCCACCTGGACGCTTCTATATGTGTTCCAGTTTGACCTTCAACAACTTTTCTTTTTTAGACATATATGGAAAAAAATCATCCCTTACCCCTGGCAGCCATGTTTTTTTTACGACAGCACATTTCTTGAATAATTTTTATCGAGCACCACCCTAGAAACATTTCTACCAAATTATTTCAAAATCCAGCCAGACATTTTTAACAAGATTTTTTTTAAGATTTTCCATGTGGTTGCCACTGCAACCTGAACTCTGCTTGGGTTCCATATCATTGAACAACTTTCAGTTAGTACCAATCATGGATAATTTCTGAGAAATTGGGTCCAAATTGGCCCAGTAGTTTAGGAGATATCAAATGTAAACAGATAGCAGATTATGGACGCCAGACTACCTGCCCATCAGAATAGCTCATCACAAGTCCAGTTACTGTCTGGGTAAAATTTTCAGCTGACATTATATTGAAATATTTTTCTTATTTTTCCTAGAAAACAGGACATTTTGACATTTTATCCATCCACTGGAACCAATCCATCCACTGGCCTGACTCTCTCTTACACAATACAAGTCATACCCAACAATTGTACCAAATTTCAGAATCATGGGACCAGTAGTTTCTGAGAAATCTTTGACAAAAAAAATACACACAAATGCACAAACAACTGTTGTTATGGAAAAGACAAAAACTATATACTCCCTATATACTTCGTATGCTGGGGGAGGTGGGTGGGTGGGGAGGAGGGTATAATGGAAGTGCCACAGCTCCAGATAAGGTGCTTTTTTTCTTCTGAAAAGTACTAATATTTTTCTTATTTCCGCACGCCTCGGTGAGGCGCTTCTAGTGAGTACCCATGTTTTCGTGCAGAAATAAGAAAAAAACACATATGGATACCCCCTCTTATCTGGTAGTATAATGAAACTAGAGTCATCTGGAGAACATATTACCTTTTACACCTGTTGAAACAATATAGGGGCAGTCTTTTTAAAGACACAAATGCCTCTTTCAGGTCACATACCCTACAATACCCTTTCTGGTTTTGGACAGTTCAGAGGAACTGCTTCCAGGAAAATACCTGGTGTTCACCCTCTGAACTTAAAAAATCTATGGGATTCTGAACATTTGCATAATTCCAGATGAGAGGGTATCCAGATAATTATCCTCCCCACTTTAGCAATCAGAGGCTTCTCTGATCGCATGTGCCTTCTACAGCCAATAGGCTATCCAAAGAGGGATAAACGAGAACCCTTGCCAGTATGTACTGGGAGGACGTACAGGCTGATCTGAGTGTTTGCTGGTTACACAGGTTGTATTGTAGTTTTGTCATGTGCTGGCTCAATTAAGCAAAATTTTTATCTGGATCTGTCATATCGTCAGATTCAACAGATTCAGATCATCCTGCACATCTGCAAAGTACCATCCAGGCCTTTGCTCTCCATTCATACATTCTGTAGCAGCCAATGATTCTGTTAGCAGACAGTGAAGACCCTGCTAGGCTGATCTTGGCCTTCACTGTCTGCCTATGTCCGAAGACACATTTTCTCATGTACTAATCTCTTGTACTTGACCTCTTCCAGAGTATCATCATTGTATGGCAAAATTCACGTACCTGTTGCTCTTGTATGAACTGTTCTCGTTCATATCTTTCTTTCCTCCACTTAAAATCAGTATCATTTTCCTCTTCTACAGCCTCTCCATCAGAGTCATTATCAAACATATCTTGTTGGGTATCATCATCTGAATTAATCATAACAATCCATATATAACAGGGCATTCAGGGCCCAGTTGTTCAAAGCGTCGTTAGCTTAACGAGCTCGTTAAGGGTCATTTCGTTAACTGTTTTAGCTAATTCAATATACAGTATTCTCATATTTTTTGCTGAAAAAATGTGAGTAGCTTTTGCACTGCAAAAGCTACTCACATTTTTTCAGCAAAAAATTTCAGCATATTTGCATATCACTCGATGTAAATTTTAACGAATCGTTAACTAACGACATCGTTAGCTTTAAACAACTGGGCCCAGATTAATATTTTTCTCTTATTCCTTAATGAAAATATATGTTATAGTACTCATTAGATGTGCCTCTGTGAGGCACTTCTAATGATTACTACAACATGTTTTCATTAAACATATGTTTTCATAAATCATTAAACATATGTTTTCATAAAGAAATAAGAAAAAAACTAGAAGATCCATAAAGGGGATGAATGCCCACGCTATTGCCAGTTTGGCTTTGTACATTTATTATTTGACTTCAAAGTCATGTGGGCTTCATGCACAAGCTAAACCTGTACTCTTGCTATGGTGCAAATTTCTAAACATGACCTTGAAATCTGTAAGAAGAGTTTCAGGCACATGAAATGGCATGGTTATAATACCTTTTCTGTAGTGCAAGTTTCAAACCACTATCACGAAAACTGAAGAAGTTGCAGAGATATGAACTGCAATATGCAATATGAATATGGCAAATTTCTAAGTAAATGAAGGGTATGTAACTCTAGCAATAAAAATATGATCAGAGTTCTGTGAAATGCTGTGCCCTGGCTCATATATAGGAATAAAACAGTAGTTCTCTCACCATTATTATTCCACCTGAATCTTCTCATTCTGCCTCCACCCTCGGAGTAGAGATCACCATCTGGTAGGTACATTTCCTGAAATCTCATCAGTTCTCGTTTATCCTCATCTATCAGCTGTTTCCTGAGGAAGATAAAATTAGAATGAACTGAATGGAGGGTCCCTGCAGTTGGTAATTAGCCACATTAACTACCCTAAATATTCGGACACCTTTTTTTCTTACCATACTTATCCTAACCCTTAAAGTGCTTATCACAATTGCTGCAAATGACATTTGTTTTTTTTGGGGTAGGGTAGGGTATTTTTCAGAGAAAATAAAGCTCGACACTGCATGGGAATCGTCTGGCTAGCAGACAATTCACATGAAATGCCAAGCATCATCTTCTCTGAAAAATAACAAAAAAATAATAACAAGTAAATAAAAACTAGACGTGTCCACATATGCCCCCACCCTTTACTCTTTGCCCATATGGCAACTACATCTAGATGCATAAACTTCAACAACTATTTTCCAAATGCTCAATCTGATATTATACATTTTGACCCTAGCCCCACACCAGGGGATGACCCACAGAGAAAAAGGTTTAGGTCTTGTTAAGTAGATTAACAAATTTTAACTTCCTAGCATAAAAGGTATCCAAGTTATGACCTCCAAGAGAAACGCGGATGTAAATGTCAATGTGAACTTGAATGTAAACTTTAACTTTTGTTAGACTCTGGTTACGAACAAGACATACGCAAGTACAGACGTAACATCATGGCGAAACCTACATGTCCCATATGTCGGCAGTCGAGTGCATAAAAAATGGAATGTCTTCTGCTACGTTTGCTTAATGCTGAAAGGGTTAACTGCTATCAGGTGGTGTTGTCTCACAAAAAAATGCAAATACAGTACAGACTCTTTTCTAACACAGTGACTTTGTGTTTCTGAAGAAATGCATATTAGATTTGATGATTATTGTATCTCATAGTTAAGCATGAATGGAGCTAGAGACATTGGTTTATAGAGGATGGTTTTCTAACGAATACGCACAAAATGTTTTCGAGGAGAAATATGAATAATTTGAAACTACAAAATCTTTCTTACTTTTTGTTAGAGAGATTCTGACCAAACTTGTGACATGATTGTTTCCTACAGCTGAATATTTCAAGGCGTTCACTGCATTTAATGGGCATTTCCCTTTAAAAATGAAACGCCAAACCCATTTTGTTTGTGGGAAAAAAAAAATGAATATAAAAGGTTTGCTATTATACCTGCACCATGGCTGTGGTAATTATGAAACTAAAATAAAGGTCTGTAACTGCCAGAAAAATTATCAATACCTTTTTATCAAAGAAGAGTCTTATCTGGAGCAATGGAAATCTTAACCCATTTACATCAAGTGGATTCTTCTACCACAACTCTGGATCGGTCTATTTCCAACAGCGGGATGTCTGGTTAGTTTTTGTTATTACTATGTTTTATAGAAATTTCTGTATTTCATGCAAACAGTGCAGATCAGATGCCACATTCTACAGTGCCTGATCTGGGTCTGCACTGTTTGCCAATAACCTTTTGGGAGTTTCCATACTAAAATGGGTTAAGCCTGAACTAGGTCTCAATGGAGTCCAAATAGTGTAGGCACAAACTACTATGAACAGGCAAGACTATGCTATCAGCAGATGTCCTCAGTCCTCTTTGTGTGCATATGCTATAATTAGGGGATAACTGCTTTCAAATTTGGCATTTGGGGAGGTAAATCGGCGGTTTTACGGTCGGAAATTTCGTTGTACGGCGACATTGATGCGTCGCCGTAAAACGAAATTTGCGACCGTAAAACCGCCGATTTACCTCTCCAAATGACAAATTTGATGCAGTTATCCCCATTCTAATGCATTTATTCATTTTTTCCATTCAAAAAATGTACTGTTTGCACAAAACCACAAGTGCTGTGAGCTGCGTAAAACCAAATGCCAGCCAATGAGAAGCGACGTTACGTGATGACGTCGGATTTGCGACAGTATATCGCAGAATATACCGTCGCAAATTTTTGATGTTATCCAATCAGACGTCGCGTTACATACGCGAGTGGATTAGAATACAGATTTTATTATGATGCACAATATACTTACAAGTGCACCCTGCCAACTTCATCTCTAAGCTGATCATTATTGGCCACTGCATCTTTATCACCTTCTTCTAGCTCCATTATATCATCTTCCTCCGCCAGGTCTATGTCTTCATCACTTTCAGCTTCACTGCCAGACAACTCTGCTTCAGCATCCACAAACTCTTGTCTAATCTTCCTGCAATAGTATATATAGTTAACGTCACCCATTTATGCTTAGTGGACTTTCCTACCTCTCTCTTTGGTCAGATTCATTTTCCAACTTATGGGGTGTCTGGTCTGTATTTTAGCCGTATTCTTTATTAGAGAAAATGCAAAAGTTTTCGACCCTGATCAGACGCCCATTTCTGTGGAAACTTATCTGGGTCTACACTGTTTGCCATTATCCCTTCTATGGGATGATAGGCATAAATGGGTTACTCAGGCAACAATTACATACAAACTGAAGAACACAAATGTACATACATGTCCACAAATTCAGGACTATTGCATTTTTTGAGCAGGTAGGTGTGCTAAAAGGCATATTTTCAGGCCCATACCAACTAACTTTTTTTCTTATAAAGCTCTACACAAGTTGTTTGTTTTCAATCAAAAATTTTTGCTATTTTTCTTTTCTCCACAACACATACCTTGGTGGTATATTGGAATTGCTCCAGAAAGATGATTCCAATGGTTACATATTTTTTGTGGAGGAAAAGAAAAAAATAAAAATGATACCTGGATATTGCCTTTTTAATAAAGAGCTATGGATAATTTCTTCATCATTCACACCTCATCATCTTGGAACTCCTTCTTTCATTTATCAGGAGTTATATGGCTACTTCTTTGTCCCCTTCCCCACCACATCCTCAAGCACAACATTCACCAATGATGTAGGTTTTATCACCCCATTTATCAATACTTTGTTTTTGTCTTTTCCTAAAATTTATTTTTTTCCAAAATGTGTGCCTTTAATATTGGTTTCCAATGTACTCAAAAATGTCCTCACTTGAACTTACATAACACAAAATCATGTGTCATTTGCTCTGTATTTGAAAGTATAAACTATCATAAACACACTAAGGGTCCTCACTGGAATGTCCTTGGTCTGGCAATTCCACAAATATGTTTTGGTGCAAACATCTGGTCTGATACATGTTGCTTTCTTTCATTTTTAACCTCCTTTCATGCATTTTACAATAACTAATGAATCTTTAAGGGTCATTGATACACTTTGAGGGGACTTAACTTCCCTTCTGAGCAATTATTTTTCCCTTTTACAATAGATACCTTTCAGAACAATTTTGTTGTCTCCCCTGAAAGTGTATTTTGTACCTTAACCCTTTCATTGCTGCAGACTAATAGATACCTTTACAAACAGTGTAGAGCCAGATTTGATGGCTCGTAACGTGTTTACCATTCTATCACTGAATTTTGACTGAAACCCCTGTTTGCAAAAATGGATGTGTCCAAATTCAGAGATGGAAGAGTCCATTTCAGAAACTCAGGGGTGAGAGGGTTGTTATTTTACCCATGTTTGTTTTTCACTGTAAATCCTGTAAACTTCTTTAGCTTTGTTTCTTTCTCTTCTTCACCCTCATTCTCACCATCACTGTTCTGATCAGCTTCTTCTTCTCCCTCTGAACCATCCCCACCATCAATTTCATCATCATTATCATCAATAAAATCTTCCTGAAATAACAGAGCTCTGTAGTCTGACTGAGGACAAAAATATAGTTTATAATATCTAAATAGATAGACTGGCCTAAGCAAATCATCTAGAGCAGACTGGTCAGTGTATATACTGTTTGACACTCCATCAGAACATTTTAGAGAGGTCACCAGGTTATCAAAATGAACTTCTCTATAGTGTAGTGTATATTTTTCAGGTCATTTTTGATCACTGAATCCATTACAGGATTTTTTTGAAGTTATATGAGGATCACTGATGAGGCCTCCTTGGCTGAAACTAGCTAGCTTAGCCCAGAAAACATGACACTTCAGACGTCTTCAGTTTTGTGAGTGTGCTCATTGCTCTCAAAGGTCTTCCTTTTTGAATCTATTTTTCAAAGCATAGCTACAGATAAGAGGGGGTATCTACATATTATTTTTCTTATTTCTCGACGAAAACATATGTTGTGGGTACTCATTAGAAGCGCCTCGGCGAGGCGCTTCTAATGAGTATCCACAACATATGTTTTCATCGAGAAATAAGAAAGATATCAGCATTTTTTGGATGAAAAAAGCACCTTATCTGTTGCTATGCAAAGTTTAGGATAAGTATTGTGAGGGGTTGAAATATGTATCTGATAGATCTGGGAATTTTTACACAGAAGAAATCTGTAAATACTGTGAGAATATGGTGCAACATACTAAATTCATCTGATCCTTGTTCCAATGCAAATGACATATGGGACAGAAAACCTCCAATATCAAGGTGCCTACCATAATAACCTTTAAAAAAGTATTGGGACAGACAGGTCTGAGCAAACAGTGTAGACCCAGATCAGATGCAGCAGAATGCAGCATCTGATCAGGGTCTGAGTTGTATGCCTATCGTCCTGAGATATTTTAAA
Source organism: Anodontia alba (assembly GCA_964016985.1). Lineage (NCBI taxonomy): Eukaryota > Metazoa > Mollusca > Bivalvia > Lucinida > Lucinidae > Anodontia > Anodontia alba. The sequence goes on from OZ024823.1 coordinate 22,187,790, forward strand.
CACATCAACCGGTAGTGGAATATTTACAAATTATAGGACAAGTATGGTAAGGAGTAGAGGTATCCCAATATTTAGAGTATATATGGACCTTATCATCAGATAAGCCTGAGCAAACAGTGTAGACCCAAGGTCTACACTGTTTGCTACTCATCTTGTTTGTTTGTGTTGAGGTTTTACAGCCCAGTCAACCCAATGGGGTCATGTCGAGCGCAGTCAGTTACTGGGCAGACTTAGTCCTCTAAGCGGTTAACCAGTATTGTGCCCATTCTCTCACCAGAAACTGACAGCTGCCCTTCTTGAATCAGCGGAAGGGAGAGAATGACCATAGAAAATATTTCATGATCAATTTCCATGAAAGAATGTTGCCAACCTCGGCGGGGATCAAACCCGCGACCTCCTGGTCTCCAGTCGGACCCGCATCCAACTGAGCCACCGAGGCCAGCTTGCTACTCGTCTAGCAATATCTTATGGTAAGGAGTTAAGATGTCCCGATATTTTGGGTAAATACGGTACCTTATCATCTTCCACCTGTTCGTCATCGGAGAAAGCTTCAATGGAATCCTCATCTTCCATTTCGTCTAGGGAAACTTTCCGTTTTACACCTTTCTTCTGCGAGCCCTGCTCAGATGTCTCGGAGAACACACCTGAGCACAGACCCATCAGCTCATCCATATTACCCTGTGTGTCCTTGACTTCATCCTCATCAAATAAACTCTTTCGAGACATCTTGTCCTTGGACTGGGGAATACCTAAAGTACAGACAGTGCTACACGTAACCTAACTCCAGCTAAGAGGCATATCCACGTAATATTTTTCATTTCTCCATTAAAACATATTTTGTGGGTACTCATTAGAAGCATGTAATGAATACTCACAACATATCTTTACATTGAGAAATAAGAAAAATATCAGTACTTTGGGGTTGAAAAAAATAACTTGATGTAAGAGGGTATCCAGGGACAATTCTAATGAAAAAAAAAAAAGAAAAAAAAAAAAAAAAAAAAAAAAAAAAAAAAAAAAAGCAATGTTCAACTGAATTTTATCAGGAGTTTTGACAACAGCTTCTGCAAACAGATCAATGGTTTGGATGTACAAGACTCACTGTATAAATGAAAATCTAAACTCACCAGGGCATCTGACCTGTCCAGTCAGGCCCTTAGCTATAAACACATTACTGACTATAAATACAGTTACTATATTATGCTGTGAACAGCAGTGTTTGTATAAACAACATTGCCTGTTTAAAAGAGATCTCTGATCAATTCAAATTCTGTATTATATAAACTCAAGAATACATGTATGTCGGACAGAGTTGCCACACTTTTCTTCAGATAAAAGTTAAGGAGTTTTCTAAAATTTTTCAAGGTTAGTTTGCAATTTTCAAGGACCAAAAACCTTAAAAGTCATGCCAAACCTATACTAACCTTGAATATGGGGTTATAGTCATCAAAACCTAATGTGGAGAAGAAGTGGCAGTGGACTTACTATGGTAGCTTGAACAGTTGTAACCTACCTGTGAATCTTCCTGAGCAAAGACCTAGGAGGTCATCCATCTGGTCCTGGGTCCCTGACATATCCTCAAGACCTAGGGGCTTTGTTGGCTTTTTAGCTGTGGACTTGACACGTAAATATCTGAAATATATTGTATAAACAGATTTTTTAAGGTCTTAATTAGGGGACCATTCCAACTTACAAAACTACATAATACATAGTAAAATAAAGAACTTTGTTAAAAGTTATGCTGCAACTCAATATTAAAATGTGAAAACAAGCACCAGAAGGATGAGAGTTGTCATCCTTGTTTAGTGAGAAAAACAAATCAGTGAAGTGAAACACAGTCGACTCTTGTTATCTCGAATTCCAAGGGACCCACTGAAACACTTCGAGATATCCGTAACTCGACATATAGGAGTTGAGAGAGTGAGGAAAACAATAAATCGAACAACCACATTTAACAAATGAATATGTAATTTGACTCCTGAAGTTAGAAATATATATAAAATAATGTGGAAAAGAGAAGAAATTGCTCCTTAGGAGCAATTTCTCCTCTTTTCCACAATATTTTGTTACCTGTTCTTAGATTTCCATGTAAAAACAGGGACCAGAATTTCACTTCAACATAAGCGGTTATTCGAGATAAGTGAGGTCAAGATAACGAGGGTCGACTGTAACTATAAAGTTTTACTGTTTGTAGACATCATTTTGTGTGGATACTAAGGTGGATGTAAGCACACGGACGAACGAATGGATGAACTAACATACGGAAACATACACAATTAACTCGCCCACAGGTGCAACAAAAATCTCTGGAAACTGTTCTGTTTGTTGTAAATTATACACAGTACAAATACTCTATGCTAAATGCTTACACTCTCATCAGGCTGTATATAGGTAATAACTGTCTCAGGTTTCACATTTTGCTTTGTTTGAAGGAACAAATTAATAAAGAATGAAAACAATGAAATTTATACCCATCAGCATCCAGCATATTGGACTGTGAGTCTTCTAAGAAGAAATGTAGTTTCTGTGACTCCTGAGTCTCCTTGTACTGTGTTGGACCCAGCTCTGGTATAGTGCTGGTGCTGTTGCCATAGAGATCTTGAGATTCCTCTGGAAATGTCAGGCTAAATGATCGCTGACCACTCTGGAACAATCAGAAAATGTGTTATTCAAAGCGCCAGATATTTTTGCACTAGACATTTCTAATGAGTACCCAAAATTATGTTTTTATGCAAAAAATGACTTGTTAAGAGTTTCTGATGACAATTCTGGGATATTTCTCCAGTTCTCTATAAAAACTTATGTTGTGGGTACTCATTAGAATTGCCTCGGCATGGCACTTCTAATGAGTACCCACAACATATATTTTCATGGAGAAATAAGAAAAATTATCCCAAATATTATCATCTAATACAAATCCTTAACAAGTCCTCTAAACATCTTCTCAATAGCCCTATCATTGCTCTAGATAAGGCATTTCTTTTTAATCAAACAGTATTGATATTTGTCATTTCTTCACAAAAGCAACAATATTTATCTGCATTCCTCTCTCATCCAGTGCCCCCTATATCTGCAGTCTCCTAAAATACCCAAACTTTAGAAACTACATCAAAAATTGTGTTGAACATACTATTATGGTTGTCATGTTTAAATGTGTTTGTTTGTGTTGAGGTTTTACGGCCCAGTCAACCCAATGGGGTCATGTCGAGCGCGGTCAGTTTACCTAACCACACGTTTACTGGGCAGGCTTAGTCCTCAAAGCGGTTAACCAGTATTGTGCACATTCTTTCGCCAGAAACTGACAACTGCCCTTCTTGAATCAGCGGAAGGGAGAGAATGACCATAGAAAATATTTCATGATCAATCTCCACGAAAGAATGTAGCCGACCTCGGCGGGGGTTGAACCCGCGACCTCCTGGTCTCCAGTCGGACGGCGCATCCAACTGAGCCACCGAGGCCGGCGTTTAAATGTGTAACTGGGAGCATTTTGTGTCTGTAAAGAAAAAGTTTACAAAACTGACCGACTATTTACACGAATTCATGACTTAACATGATCAAAATGAAGGATATCAAGTTTTACCTCGCAATAATTGTCACTTCCTTTCATTTTTGCATTCCTTCTCCAACATGGCTGAAAAAAAATCTCAGATCTCCAGTTTTGCAATATTTCACTGTGGAGGATAATGCTGACGGCAAGAAGGCAAAATTTAACCTATGCCACACAGATGTTTCAGGACGTCTGCTTGTTTCCCGAAATTCCGGTTCTGCTCATGCAGGAAATCACAAATGTTTGTCTGCAAGATGTACCCTCAGTATTTGCTCCAATGAGATGCCCAGGCTGATCTGAATCTTCACTGGGTGCACATGCCATTTTGTTGGTTTTGTAATGAGGTGGCTCTTATATATCTGAGCAATTAGTTTCAGATGATATTTAGGGAACCTGATACACTGTCACTTTTAACCCCTGTCCTGCTGAATAAATTAAGATGCCATGCCCACTTCTCATTTTCAGCCAATCAGATTACTTGATCACGATTGTTGATATAAATTCACAAACTGAATGCAAACAGTGCAGATCCAGATCAGTTGGCTTCTAAGAAGCCAACTGATCTGGATCTACACTGTTTGCAAATGCAGGGTATATCCAGGTTCAGCAGGACAAGGGTTAACATTGTAACTTCTCTTTGCTTTCCTGTACACCTAAGTCCTTTTAGCAGCATTTGATCTGAGTCTACACTGTTTGCCATTTAGCAAATATATTTAAATGTATCACTACATACTGAAATGGACTTGATAAATTGTTCCAGGTTAAGATGTCCCAATATTTTGGGGAATTATGATATAATGAAGATTACCTGAAGCTGTGTGTCCGGTACAACGCTCTCTTTACTCTTGCTACCAAACATACTGAATGGTTTCTCCAATACTTTTTCACCTGGCTCTGAAATACAGGACAAACCTTAATTTCAAGTTGCTGATAAAGTTGGTAGTTACATTTGATAAAACTAATGATTGTTATCTAATGTCTGAAACATAATATATCAGAGGAGTTGTTAAGAAGGAGCATTTGATGATAATTCTTGGATAATTTTTCTATTTCTCCATAAAAACACATGTTGTGGGTACCCATTAGAAGCGCCTTGCCAAGGCGCTTCTAATGAGTACCCTCAACATATGTTGTTATGGAGAAATAAGAATAATTTTCCCAGAATTATTACCAGATACTCCTTCTTAACAACTCCTCTGATATATCCAAGTACTCAAGAGATATGGATCCTATGAAAAACTTTAACCAAAAACTTTTATGTCTGTGACCTTGACCTCAAGGTCACTAAGTGAGGCACATCAAGCACTATGTAAAACTATGGACAAGTATGTACATGTAAAATCAGCAAATATCAACTAAATCCATAGAGGAGCAAGACTTAAGGAAACATGAGCCTCTAAACACTTCAACCAAAAACTTTAACATCAAACTTCTATGTCCAGGTGACCTTGACTTCAAGGTCAATAAGTGGTGTGTGATGTGGTGGCTTGTAAGGTTTTAGACCAGTATCTAATAAAATTCTAAATATCAACTCCATTTTGTAAATCGATACAGTGGTTAAGGAGACATAAGTCTCTAAACACTTTAACTGTTACCACTCTCTGGCCAGATTCAGTCAATGACAAACTGATGATAATTTTCCTATTTTTCCCAGAAAAAAGACTTTGACACTTAAGAGCACTATACCGGGTACACTAAGGAGACAATTTGCAATAAATGTCAAAGCCTATTTTCTGGAAAAAAACTATTTCAAAATGTCATTTGCTGAAACTTTAACATCAATATAATAAATCTGACACTGACGCATGTTGATACTGTGGTAACTACTATATCTCTTCCTGTACTTTATGGAGGGGTGGGGGGGTGGGGGAAGAGCTAAAAAAAAAGTTTATATGAACTTTTTGTAAAATTAATGAAATATCAAGTATTACACTGTCTTATAAAACTTTATTACAAAATTGATGCTTTGATCAACTGGTTCTAGGTATTCATTTTACCTTTAAATTCTGTTATGGCTACAGTCTCCTCTTTATTTTCTGATAAACCGGTGTCTGCCGTTTCCTCATCATCAATGCTTATAGCCCGTGTCTTTTTATTTCTGGATGAAACTGTGGCTTGTGGCTGTTCTTCTGATTCTGCATGAAAAAAGTTATTAAACCATCTTATAAAACTGTCTTATAAATAGATTCAAGGGTAATACCCTCGAATCTCTTTATAAGACAGTTTATTTTAATATGGTTTAAAAGTGGACCCCATTTGTGTTGTATCCAAACAAAAATGTATAGATTATATTGAAAAATAACTGTTTATGGTCATTTTTTCTATACAATCTACTCATTTTTGTTTTGATACAACATGGTTTTTGCTTTGGATCCCAGCAACAGTGTTATAAAGAGATTACTGTGTATAATATACATGTACAAATTAACTGTAATTTCTTTTCTTGTTAATTGCAACAAAGTATTGATTTACCAAGTGAACAAAAGAACAAATGAGACAAGATGAGCAAAATGGGATCATGCTACATGTGGGTGGTCATAACTCTTGATAAGGCGCTTTTGTCTCAACCAGAAAGTATCTATATTTTTCTTATTTCTCGACGGAAACATATGTTGTGGGTACTGTGAAGAAATAAGAAAAATATTTTCATGATAGCCCCTCTTATCAAGACCTATGGGTGATGTCATGAAAAAAACAAAACAAAAAAAAAAACAACAAGCAAACAGTTATTAAAGACCAAGAGTCTTAATCTATATACTATACATGTATTTCTTGGATCATTTTAATTAATCAAATTATATGCACCAGGTAAGATGCCTTTTCCAACTGAAAAGTACTGATATTTTACTGAAAAGTACAGATATTTTTTTCATTTCTTCAAGAAAATGTAGGATGTGGGTACTCATCAGAAGCACCTCAAATATCGAGGGTTGATCGCAAGACTGCAGCAAGTCAGATGGTTGTTTTTCCCAATATAGGGTGGCCACACACTTTTAGCAATCAAATTCCCTGATTTTTCCTTGATTTTTCCCTGATTTGATTTGATTTTCCCTGATTAAAAACCTTAATATTATCGCAATGGCCCCTACTTTTAGAAGTCATATACTGATTCAAATGCTGTCAAGTGACATGTTTATACACAATGCTGTCACAATATTCTTAATTAATTTAATGACAGACATTGGGTTTGCAATATAATGTCCACTTCGGAATGAGAAAAAGAAAAAACAGAATATACAGCAAACAAGTACTCCACCTTTAAGTAAGATTAGATCTGCAGGTATTTTAAGCATATGACAGAAAGAAACCACCAGTAGCCACATATGAACAGCTATAAAATTTGAATATTTTGACCTTACAAAGATAAGCTTTTTTGAAATTCCCTGATTTTCAGCAAAATTTCAAATTCCCTGATTTTTCCCTGCAGGGATTTTTTTTTTCACCATTTTCCCTGTTTTCCCGAGTGCCTGGCCACCCTGCAATACTTAATCTCCTCACCATGAAGGTGTAATGAAGATTACAACATTTTTTTCTATAAACAATGGAAGTTTAGGTGCCATTGCTCATATGAGCAATGGCACCTAAATTTGCATTGTTTACAACTGGGGCAAAGCTGCCCCTAAACAAAGGTTTTAAGAAATATGTTTGAGTTACTACAGTCTTGCACTCAACCCTCGATGTGTTTTCAAAAAATAAGAAAAATTCATGTGGATACCACTCTTATCTTGAGCTGTGTTCATCTGAGAACAGGATGAATGTGTGTTCTGTGTGTGTGGTGTGGCTGGGGGTGGAGTGGGGTGGGGAATGTTTGCGGTCATGGTCCTTTCAACATGATGTCAGTTATATCAGGCCATTAAGGGAGGACGGGACAGATTATGACGATTACATTATTACATCTACTGGTCATGTGAGCAGAATGATTACAGTGATGCTCAAACTATGACCATGGATACTTAACAAGTTGTAAAATCTGGGAATTTAAAAGCAAGCTGTTTAGAAGTAGAAGTGAGCATAAGATTTGCACTCTGTTTTGAGTACAAAGACCAAGACATAATGTACTTCATAGCTGAACAATCTTACTGGCAGTGAACTGAGACACAAACAAGCCATCAACAAAGGTAGAACAAATTTACAGATCCATTTTACATGGCACCAAAGGTTTGTGCTTTATTATTTCATTTCCTCGCACCCCAACACCACCACCCCCATCCCGCCTACACACCTCTTCTTCTTGTGCTGTAGTTGAAACAAAAACATATGTAAAATATTAAAATACCCATCAAAAACTGTACAACATTATGTATATAACAATATACATGTACTGATGTGCAAAGAGACACAGTGACGTACAGTCACATGTCTTGTATGCACAATGAATTAACATTTAAAGTGTTACCTGAATCTTCATCTGAAACATCCAATTTAAGATTCATTTCATCATCATCATCTGAAATGTCTCCATTATCATCATTTTCCGCTTCATCGTCATCTTCGGCAGCCTCATCATCAGCAAATGGATTTGCCTGCAAAACACATGGACATATACTATAATAGTCCTAAGCATTGGGACATAGAGGCCTGAGCAAATAGTGTAGACCCTGATCAGATGCCACAGAATGTGGCATCTGATCAGGGTCTACAGTATTTGCCATTCATCTGACTTATTGTTTAAGCACAATGACAGGTAGTAAAATGTACTTGTTAAAGTTTTAGGATAACGAGGAGTTTAGGGTAACTAGAGCTGTTAGAGGAGCTGACTATAGCCCCGCTGCTGCGCTATCAGAGGAAAAAATCCATAAAGTATATTTAATTCATGCTTACCAGATACATCAGTGTTGGATATGGTAACATGGAAACGTAAAACGTATCAAGAGGCTTAACTCCATGAGTTATGGACCCTTGGCCCTGATTCCAGTATACACAATATATCAAACCTCTCTAAGTGTGTACCAGGTTTCAACTTTGTTACCCTTACAGTTCTTAAGAAAAGTGTGACAAAAATTAATTCATGGAAATTTGTAAAACCTATCAAGGGATATAACTCTAAGAGTTATAGGCCCTTGGTCCTGATTCTGGTAAACAAGATACCACAGCCTAATGGGCATGACCAAGTTTCAACTTTAGAGCTTTCATAGCTCCTGAGAAATCTGTAATGATTTTTTTTTTCATTTATGGCAAATTGTAAAACCTATCAAGGGCTTTAACCAAGAGTTATGAGCTCTTGGCACTGATTCTGGTATACACAATACATCAGCCCAATGTCCATGTGTGTACCAGGTTTCAACTTTGTAACCCTTACTGTTAAAAGTGTGACAAAATTTTCATTAATGGCAAAATTGTAGAACCTATGAAGGGATGTAACTCTAAGAGTTATAGGCACTTGGCCCCGATTCTGGTATACACGACACATCAGCCCACTGTCTACTTCAGTTTCGACTTTAAAGCTTTCATAGTTTCTGAGAAATCTATAATGAAAATTTTTCATAGATGGTAAATTGTAAAACCTATCAATTTTTCATTTATGGCAAATTGTAAAACCTATCACTGGATTTAACTCTAAAAGTTATAGGCCCTTTGCCCTGATTCCGGTATACACAATACATCAACCCACAGTCCATGCGTGTAGCAGGTTTCAACTTTGTAACCCTTACAGTTCTTGAGAAAAGTGTGACCAAAGTTTTTCATTAATTGCAAATCGTAAACCCTATCAAGGGATGTAATTCCAAGAGTTATAAGCTCTTGGCCCTGATTTTGGTATGCACAATACATCATTCCACTGAACCAAGTTTCAACTTTACAGCTTTCATAGTGCCCGAGAAATCTGGAATGGAATTTTTTCGTTTACGGTAAATTGTAAAACCTATAAAAAGATGTAATTCTAAGAGTTATGGGCCCCTGCCCCTGATTCTGGTATACATGATACATTAGCCCATTGTCCATGTGTTTACCACGTTTCAACTTTACAACTTCCATAGTTTTTGAGAAATCTGTCAAGAAAATGTTTTCATTAATGGTAAACTGTAAAACCTATCAAGTGATATAACTCCAAGAGTTATGGGCCCTTGCCCCTGATTCCGGTACACATGATACATCAACCCAGTGGGCATGTAAAGTTTCAACTTTGTGACCTTTACAGTTCTTGAGAAAATGGCGACAAAAATCTATCTGAAAACTAGATGGAAGGAAGGAATGGCAAACAGAAGGAATGATGGAAGGACAAGGCGAATCTAGTATAGCCCCACTTTTTCAAAAGTGGGCTATAAATAAGGTATGACAGGTTGTCCTTGGGCAGGATAACTTGCCTGAAATGGTGCTTGCCCACTTTGAAAGCAAAATTCTAATTCAATGATCTAGGTCACTGATGGGCTTTATTGGTACTGAATAAAATGTTTTACCACTGCATCAAATATAAGCTAAATCCACCAAATGAATGTGTTAACCCAGTTAGACTGAATAACCTCTCCCTATAGTATATATTTGAACTGAATGTCAATTTTAGATATGTCAGACTATGTGGTTTAGATATTCCTAGAGCAAACAGTGGAAACCTTGATCTGATGCCACATTCTGCTGTGTCTGATCTGAATCTGCACTATTTGTCAATTCCCTTTGTGGGGCTCCTGACCAAAATGAGTTAAGAAATACTCATTTAAAGAATTTAGCATGAAACTTCAAATATCCTGTTCTTGATCTCTAAGCCAAAGACATGAGTATGGTAGTATCAAACAAAACACTTTGGTCCAATATCTACCATCATGCCATACAGGAATAAATGCACAGACAGATTTGCATAATATAATAACTTGAAAATTGTTTCAACCCTTAGAATGCTGTTTTTTTCTCTGTGTGTACTGCACCTAGATACTGTTGTTTTTTTTTTCCAACAAAACCCCTATGGATACCCATATTCAGCTGCCGTTTAGGAATCAACTACCCAATACAAATACATAAAGCCGTTAAAAAATGTGTTGCACACTAATTTTCCTACAACATGATATAAATTTGTCCGCATTTGCTGTGAAACCCTATTGAAAACATCAGCCAAAGAGAACATGTGATTACAAAACGAGGCCAAATTTGCCTACCCAAACTAATTTTTCAGTATTATCTGTTGTAATCCAATATAATTATCACATAAATTTACATCAAAATATCTTTTTCCTTTCCGTTAATAACTTCTTTCTTTCTCAGCAACTTCTGGAAACATCGGCAGAGTCCAATTTATATCAGTAAACATTACCGAACTGGCAGCCATTTGCAGTAAAAATTCTCCATTACAAAGGTCATCAGATTTTCCGTTTCTTTTTCTGTCCAAAAAATGCTTTTGGCAGCTTTCTTCCACCAATAAAAGCACAAATACAACCATATGATGTGTCATAAATATACTTTTAGCTAACCACATTTCCTGTTTTAGTGGCTCTGCTGATTAAACTAACATGCACAATGAAAAACATACCATCCCAGATATAAACTGCTAAAAAACAAAAATCTTCATTTATTGCACTGTAAGAGTTAATTACATGTACATTGTGGATATGAATGCCAACATATTCATTGCTCCAGACAAGAGGGGGTCTCCAGATTATATAATTCTTATTTCTCTACAAAAGCATACGTTGTGGGTACTCATAATAAGCTCCTCAATGAGGCACTTCTAATGAGTACCCACAACATATGCTTTCGTGGAGAGAAAAAAATCAGTACTTTTCGGTTGAAAAAAGCCCTTTACCTGGAGCAATGATACTGCTCAACTCCTACTCATTGTGCAGGTAAATGATGCACGTACCTCTCTTTCTTCTTCTTCCAGACCTTCATCTTCAATTTCTTCTCCAGCATCTTCCTCATCTTCAACATCCGTATCTGAGCGATCAGACATCTCTGCTTCCTCCTCTTCCACATCAAATCCACCCTCCTCATTATCCAGATCAAACAGTTCTTGCCGCTGTTGTCTCGCTTGTTCCCTCTTTTCTCTCATCTTTGCTTGAAGCTGCTCCTTTAAGGCCATTAGTTTAGCACCTAAATTGGTATAACAAATATTACAAAGCAAAGATGCTTACTTTAGCCAAGCCACACAAAAATAAGTTTTCAAGACCTGCCAGTTTCAAGGCAACAAGCTCAACCTGCTATCACCTAGCCTGGGCCCAGTTATTCAAAGCATCGTTATCCTAACAAGCTTGTTAGTGGTCAAAATGTTAACTATTCGTGTTAGTACAATATTTAATTCACTGGTAGTTTTGCTGAAAAAATGTGAGTTGCTTTTGCAATGCAAAAGCGACTCACATTTTTTCAGCAAAAATATTAGCATAAATGCCATCTTTAATGACCAAAGTTTTAACGATACGTTAACTAACGACATTGTTAGTTTTGAACAACTGGGCCCTGGTCACTGTGTTCACTGTTTAACATTATAATCTACAAACTAAATAATCAGACTGACACCTTATTATATATACTTCATAGATCCATTCACATAATATTTTTCTTATTTCTCTACGAAAACATATCTTGTGCGTACTCATTAGCAGCAGGTACTTATTAGAAGCGCCTCCATACACCACGTTTTCGTGGAGAAATAAGAAAATATCAATACTTCCCGGAAAAAGCTCCCTATCAAGGCTCAGAATTTTCTCTGGGTCTTACTCATCCTGTTGGGCAAGTGGTTTCAAATTTTTACTCCCCCTTAATCAGAGCAGACCATAAAATAATAGGTCAAGATTCATAATGACACTGTAATTTCTGATTTCCTGTTAGGTACTAAGTGTATATGTAGGGCTGACCTACAAAAAAAAAACAAAGTCATTAGATTGTGAAATATAGGTCATGGTCAAAAATGGTATCAAATTGTTTGGGTCCATGTTAGGGAGGTAAGCTGATTGTGGGTGTAAGTTACTCCAAAATAGAGCTAACTGATAGGACTGATCATGCAAGTAATGACAGACCAAAAACTGGACCCCCATATCACACCTGATTGTTGCCGCTAAAGCATGCATAGCTCCAGAAAAGTGGTTGTCTCCACATATTATTTTTCTTACTGTTCCACAAAAACGTATGTTGTGGGTACTCATTAGAAGCGCCTCGAGGCGCTTCTAATGAGTACCCACAACATATATTTTTGAGGAGCAATAAGAAAACAAGAGCTTTACTGAGCAGGGCAATATCCACCAAAAGGTTTTTTTTCAGTAACAACAATATTTGCATCATACCAGCAAACAAGAAGGCCATAATGTTCTTGTAAAGCTTCCCTGAGAATCCAAGCAAAATAAGGCATGTTGCCTCTGACAACTTAAGTCGGCTAACTTGGTTTTGTGCTTGTTAATAAGTAAATGTTCACAAAAAATCTAGAAATATCAGTAGCAGATCTGGGGTTGATTACTTTCAAATGTAATCGATTACAATTACTTTTGAATTTCATGATTACAGATTACAATTACAATTACTTTTGAAGTGAATGTAATCGATTACAATTACAATTACTTTACAAAAGTAATCATGACTACTTCATGATCACTTATGATTACTTTCCCTGGGTAACCTTATATTCTTGTTGGAGAGTACAGTTGACTCTCGTTATCTCGACCTCGCTTATCTCGAATAACCGCTTATCTCGAAGTGAAAATCTGGTCCCTGCCTATACATGAAAACCTAACAACAGATGGAAAATATTGTAGAAAAGAGGAGAAATTGCTCCTAAGGAGCAATTTCTCCTCTTTTCCACAATATTTTCAATATATCTCTAACTTCAAAAGTCCAATTACCTATCAGTTTGTTAAATGTGGTTAATCAAATTATTTTTTTCCTCAATTCTGCAAACCTGATATGTCGAACTACGGATATCTCGAAGTATTTCAGAGAGTCCCTTGGAATTCGAGATAACGAGAGTCGACTGTATATAACTATGCATGTATGTTCTCTGCATGGCTTACAGAGGAATGAATATGAAGGAAAAGAAATGTGTAGTAACAAGTGGTTTAATTTTTGCAATATTCATATCTTCAAGTAACTGTCATGCTAACTGTCAAACTAATAAATATTACTTTTCTGTAAAATGACTGATTTTATCTTTATGCCTACATTTATTATTACTTTAAACCATACTGACAGCAAAAAGAGATAAAACTTTATGTATACAGGCATGCTCTATCCTGTGTTTAAAATTCAAAGAAGGGAAGCAGTAGAGTGAAGCATAAACTACAAACTATATGAAATAAACAAAGTGACATAATTACATTAGAAGTGAAAGTAGGGTTGTAGTTCTTTTTCTCTGCACATTGTCTGATCATGCCTTATGTTTGTACAAAAATTTCATGAAGAACTATTAAACAGTTTTAAAGTTATAGAGAGGACACAAAATATTGCCTCAAATAAACAAAGGAGCAATTACATCAGAAATGAAAGTAGGGTTACAGTTCTTTTTCTCTGCACATTGTCTGATCATGCTTTATATTTATACAAAGTTTCATGAAGAAATTTTGAATCGTTTAAAAGTTATAGAGCTGATACAGGGGCACAATCTCACATGAAATAAACGAAGGGGCACAACTGTTAGAACAGAGAGTAGGGTAACGGTTCTTTTTCTCTGCTTACAGTCTGATCATTCCTTATATTTGTACAGGTTTCATGAAGAAATATTAAACAATTTTAAAGTTACTGAGCAGACAATCTAACTATATGAAATAAACAAAGGTGCATAATTACGTCAGAACTGAAAGTAGGATTACAGTTCTTTCTCTCTGCAAACTGTCTGATCATGCCTTATATTTGTACAAAGTTTCATAAATAAATCTTAAATAGTTTTAAATTTATAGAGTGGACACGAAATGTTGCCTGAAATAAACAAAGGGGCATAATTACATCAGAAATTGAAGTAGGGTTACGATTGCTTTTCTCTGCACACGGTCTGCCTTAAATTTGTACAAAATTTCATGAAGAAATCTTTAACGGTGTAAGTTATAGAGTGGACAAGAAATATTGCTATTTGAACTTCGACTTTGAAGTGTGACCTTGACCTTCATTGTTCAGGATTTATTTAAGAGCAGCACATTGTCTTGGTATGGTGTTTTAGCAAAGTTTCCTTTAATCTGTGAAAGAGATATGGAGCAGACACGAAAAGTTAATGGACAGACAGATGGATGGACATTGTGATGACATAGTAAAACCTGTCTTTTGATGGCTGTATATATATCAAGACTTTAAAGCTGAAAAAAAGTGCCTTATCTGGAGCTATGGGCATGTGTGACAAAAACTATCAACAGCATTCACCTGGTGTTTCTAGTTTGAGCAGTGGATTTTCCTTTTCCTCCTCTGTATGATAGGTAAATGTATTCAACTTCAGCTCTTCTCTGTCCATACTGGTCTTATCCTTCTGTATAATACTGTGAATAAGACAAAATGAAACAGAAAAATAGGTCTAAAAGACGAGAAAATTACATATAATCATACTACACATCGTGCTACCCAAAAAAATGGGGTCAAGGAAGGTCTCCAGCTCTAAAGCTTCTCCCAACGACCTACTGGTTCAAGAGACATCATGCAACAAAAAACTGAATGGAAAGTTGATGTAAATTTGAACATTATTTGTCCTGAGCTGACCTTAAAAAGGATGCTGTCAGATGATGATATTTTGGCATTTTATATCTTTTTCAACATTATCTAAGTCATATCAAGATGATGAATATAGGGATCAAACATGGTTTTTCATGCAATAACATGCACCAGGTACCTAAGGAGGTGTTGAAAACTGAGGCCGGAGGCCGCGGTTTTCAACACCTCCCTAGGGACCTGGCAAATGTTAATGCATTGAAAAACCACATTCGATCGCTATTATTGCATAACAAGAGCTGTCGTAGGACAGCGTAGCTCGCCTGCTGGGTACATTTTATATTGTAACATTTTTATCATTAAGCCATATAATATAGGTCACACTGACCTAGATGTATTTGTATGTAAATCATTTTGTCACATAGATATAATAATCCAGGTATGACAATTCTCCATGAAATAGTAATAAAAATAAAAGGCAAAATCACTGAAGCATGAAATATAGGTCACAATGACCTAGATATAGTAAGTGGTCATTCATTGGGTCACATGGAACTAATATCCCAGGTGTGACATTTATCCAACAAATAGTATTCAAGATATAAGGTAAAATCACTGAACCATGAAATATAGGTCACACCAACAGAGATATATTTTGACGTCAATAATCGGGTCACAAGGAATTAATATCCCAGGTGTGACATTTATCCAACAAATAGTATTCAAGATATAAGGCAAAATCACTGAACCATGAAATATAGGTCACAATGACCTAGATATAGTAAGTGGTCATTCATTGGGTCACATGGAAGTAATATCCCAGGTGTGACATTTATCCAACAAATAGTATTCAAGATATAAGGCAAAATCACTGAACCATGAAATATAGGTCACAATGACCTAGATATAGTAAGTGGTCATTCATTGGGTCACATGGAAGTAATATCCCAGGTGTGACATTTATCCAACAAATAGTATTCAAGATATAAGGCAAAATCACTGAACCATGAAATATAGGTCACAATGACCTAGATATAGTAAGTGGTCATTCATTGGGTCACATGGAAGTAATATCCCAGGTGTGACATTTATCCAACAAATAGTATTCAAGATAAAAGGCAAAATCACTGAACCATGAAATATAGGTCACAATGACCTAGATATAGTAAGTGGTCATTCATTGGATCACATGGAACTAATATCCCAGGTGTGACATTTATCCAACAAATAGTATTCAAGATATAAGGCAAAATCACTGAACCATGAAATATAGGTCACACCAACAGAGATATATTTTGACGTCAATAATCGGGTCACAAGGAACTAATATCCCAGGTGTGACATTTATCCAACAAATAGTATTCAAGATATAAGGCAAAATCACTGAACCATGAAATATAGGTCACAATGACCTAGATATAGTAAGTGGTCATTCATTGGGTCACATGGAAGTAATATCCCAGGTGTGACATTTATCCAACAAATAGTATTCAAGATATAAGGCAAAATCACTGGACCGTGAAATCTAGGTGACCTGGACCGTAAAATGTAGGTCACCATGACCTTCACTCTTTTACACTTAAACCGATGTCACATAGTTAGCTGATGTATAACCAGTTGTGTCTATAACCTGTAGGCATATAAGATTTTACAAATGTGTCCTAGATTTTGACCCCTAGCCCAACTCCAAGGCCCACCCTGAGGTATGAACCCAGGGGTATGTTCTTTTGGAATCTCAGAAGACTCCTCCAGGTACCCAAATTCTAAATATGAATGCTCTATGAGGAGTGAAAGTCAAGATATAAGAATTTGAAAAACTTTAACACAGTATTACAAGGTGTCCTAGATTCTGACCCGTAGCCCCACCCAGGGGCATGAACCCAGGGGTTTATTCTCTTGGAATCCCAGAAGACCCTCCAAGGTACCTAAGTTCCAAATTTGATGCCTCTGTGAGGAGTGACTGTTGAGATATAAGCATTCGAAAAACTTTAACGCAGTGTGACGGGAACGGGAACGCAAACGCAAACGACCGGGGTGACTACAATAGCTCTCCTTGTACTTCGTACAGGCGAGCTAAAAACTGCAAACAATTGCTACATTTCGCATTATTTCTTGCACTACTTTGTTTCGCCTTTTCACCGATGTTGCGCGAACGCTATTTCCACGTACTATGCTTGTTCTAGGGCAGGGCAGTACACATTTCGTGACGGCAGCAATTCTGTGGCCCCGGTACAATCATACTGAAAGGTGCGTAGCCGTGCATTAACAGTGCATAAATTGTTTGTTAATACACGGCTTTTCGTCGGTTAATGCACGGCCGTTAATAACGTGCGACACTGCTTTTTATGCAATAATATGTGGTAACGAAAGGCTCTGTGCAATGGAGCGCTATATAGACATAAGTTGAACTCCACTATAGGGATTGTTTTGTACCAGGTCTCCTATTTTGGAAAATATTATATTCAAATACATGTTTGTTGCAACTATAATTCTTTTAGCAAATAAACTGTGTACACTTCCTATATCATGGGGTATAATTATCTTTTGATTAGTACTCTTTATTTGAAGGTATGAATAAGCTGGAATGTTCGGAACTTCAGAATTTAAAATGTTGTTTTGTTAGAATTCTCATTATTGAACACACTTCTACTGCTACAGGGTTATTGTACCTGCCCTAAATATTCAGTACCTTAACTCCTTAATTTATACCACACTTACCCTAAAATTTGAATAAGCCCATTGACTACCTGATAATTTGTCTTAAAATTATTGACAGAATAACAAACAGTGTTGACCTGATTAAACTGCTCCTTAGCAGTAGTTTAATTTGGTTCTAAACTGTTTGCTCTGGCCTCTCAATCAGACTACTTAGTTAATATGATATTAATATGATATTCATGCGTAGGAAGGAAAGCAGAAAAGGTCTGAGAGAATGCAAATACAAAAATAGTAAAGTGTTTAAAAATTATGCTGTCCTAACCTGATATCCAGGTCCTTAGGATGTTTCTTCTCTCTCTTGGCTGAATGTTGGCACAATCTGTCCATCAGTTTCATAACTCCAGGATTAGCAGGTGCTGGTTCTCCTTCATCCAAACAGATGAAAGTATCACTGTTCCCACTCAAACAAGGTTTAATATTAGAAAGATCTATTGATGCAAGAGCAGATAATTTGTTTCGTTTCTTTTCATTTGTTAAATTCAAGTCTTTTGATTCATTTTCAGACACAGGAGACTCGGGAGTTTGAGTATTACAATTAGTTGAAGAAACAGTTGGGTCTACATTTTCATCATTTTCAGCACAAATATCTTTGCTTTCAAAACCATGGTTTTCTGTACAATTATCTTCAGAAACAATTTCACCATCACTATCTGGTCTGACTTTTTCAATTATATCATTCTTTTCTACAATCATATCAGTGTCAGTTCTTTCAGAGCTACAAACTTTATTATCTACTTCCATAACATCATTATCTACTTCCATAATTTCACTTTCAGCAGTTTCTGTAACGTCAGTTTTAGTCAATTCAACATCATCAGTTTTATTACTATCATTATCATCTGTATTACTAACTGTTTCATTTACCTCAGTTAACTGTGCACTATCTGCCGTTGATATAATTTCACTGTCTGGATGATCTATTATCATTCTATTATCTTTGTTCTTGTTGTCACTGTTATCAATATCAGGTAAACTATCATCATCACTATCTACAGCTTCATCTTTTGAACTTTGCTGAGACATTTCTGTGTTCCCCTCTGCCTTATCTACTTCATTGTCACTTGCAGTTGAACTATCACCAGCCACTTTCTCTCCCTTAAGCCTCTCATCTAACCTATCCTTTAATTTCTTCATACCATCATCTTCTGGAGTCCAATCTTCATCTGAGTCATTGTTGTTTTGTGATGCTGATGCAGCTGGTAACTTTGTTCTTTGTAGAACATCTTGAAGAATCTTTGCTTTACTATCAAAATATAAAGGTTAATTTCAGACCAAGCACACACACATACGGGCAGCAAGCTGAGAGTAATTTCAAAAGTATGCAAAAATCTTTTTGAATCACTATCTGTTTTGTTAAGTGAAATAAACAGTCCATATTTTGTTTTTTACTGAAACAAAGTAAAATTACAAAACAACTGTCAGTCAACCTTCAAAGATTAAAATTTTTATGAAGTGCTGATGTTATGTGACATCAATAATCTGTCAAATTGCTAGTAATTTCCAAATTAATGCCAAAATTTTAAAAGCTACCCAAAATTTAAACATATTTTTAATCCTTGTCCTGCTAAATCCAGACATGGCCTGCCTTTGCAAACAGTGAAGATCCAGACCAGTTGGCTTTAGAAGACAACTAATATTGATCTGCACCATTTTTCATTCAGACAGTAAATTTGTATCAAAACAACTGGATCAAATAATCTGAATAATGGCTGAAATTCTGAAGTGGCATCTTAATTTATTCAGCATGACAGATCCAAATGAAAGCCTCAATTAAGGGTTATCAAAATGTCTTCTAAAGTAAATATTTTGGTCAAGTCAATGATTTCACTTACGTAAAATCTCTGGCTCCTTTCAACACGTTGTATTCTTGCTGTTTCTTGTTAGCTCTAGCTAAGAAATCATTCAATGATCGAGGTGCTGGCTGATGATATGGTAAACTGACACGAGATTCTGAAAAATCATATGAATCGCAATGTCAGAAAACTGAATTTCAAGCATGTGTGCCCAGCAAAGATTCAGATCAGCTAGGCATTCTCGCAGTCTGACACCAGAATCTTCACTGGGGGCATTTTGGATAGCTAAAGATACATAGTTCCTTCATGCGGACAATGAAGACTGATCAGACTGTGCATATGCACAAGCTGATTTAAACCTTTGTTGGGCGCACATGTCTGATGGTATGTTTCCTGGTATTGAGGCTCATTTATTTGTCCATTTATAGAAACTGACATATCACAATCTATATAAATTAAAGCAAATTTTAGTTTGGTTAATCTTAAACCACACACAAACACACACGCACACACATACACTAACTACTGTCCTGCATGTGTGGAGATCAGTCTAAATTATTCTGTTTACCTCTTATCATTCTCTGTGTTTCACTATGAATCTGCATTTTGTCATCTTTGGTCACCGTTGCTCTTCTCCCAGCTTTTTCTTTTTTAGCAGCTCCCTGACAATGAGAAATTAGCCACTTTATAGTACCAAGTGAAAACAAATTTATCAGGAAAAATTTGAAAAGGCCGAGTCATCACATGTGCTAAAGTTCGTAGCCAGAATTTGTTTTGGAAACCAGTCAATATGAAATGAAATGGTGTCATGTGTAAACAAAACTACCAGTAGAAGTTCGACTTTGAAGGCCAGTTCTGAGAATTTTCTGGTGCAGAAAATGTATAAATAACATGCACGCATAGTTTACCAATTTGGGAGGTGGCAGTTTGTAGTTGGTATGGTTGGTCTTTTCTAAACTACAGCAAGTGCCCAGAGGGTCACGAATACCCCTGGTTGGTGCCATTTTTAATCATAAAATATTTTGAAGTCAATGACAATGATATAAGGCAAAAACAATGGATTATGAAATATAGGTCGCTGACCCATATATAGTTTATAAGGTCAGTCTCTGAGAGACACTGATCTATCATCCCAAGTACACGTTTTCTGGAGTAAATATTCTTCACAACATGAAGCTAAATTGCTGGACCATAAAATATACGTCATAGATCTACATAAGCTTGACAGGTTGATCTGATGGTCACACTGATCCATTATACCAACTTTGATGTTGATCTATTAAATAATCTAGACGAAATTAAGCAAATCACTAGACCATGAAATATACATCATGCAGATTAATATTTATTTTGATGTCAAAGTTTGGGTCACACTGTGTCATCATATGTAAATGACACTTAGGCATCAAACAGTCGGTGATATAAGACAAAATCACAGGGCTATGAAATATAGGTTACATAATCCCAAACTATGTGAGTCATAAATCAAACTGTCTTCAAGATGTCACATAAAATCACTGGACCATGAAATGTAAGTCACAGTGACCTACATTTACTTTCAGGTTAACTGTCGGATCATACTGATTCATAATCCCAAATAATGATGCTCATACATCAAATATTCAAGCTATAAGGCAAAATCACTGGACCATGAAATATAGGTCAAGGTGACCTACATTTGTAAAGATGTCAATTGTGGTGTCACACAGAACCAATATCCCAAGTATCACATATATCTATAAAATAGTCTTCAAAATATAGGGCAAAACCACTGGAGCATGAAAATAAGGTCACAATGACCCTGACCTTATTACAATGAATGTTGATGTGATAAACATGTCTGATACCCATCCTTCCTTATTAAGAAGTTGTTTATATAAACAATTTGCAAAATATTACTTTATTGGGGTATCCTTGATTTTGACCTCTAGCCCTGCCCCGGGGCATGACCCAAGGGTTCATAGATGTAGAATGGAAGAGAACCCTCCCAGGTATCCCATACCAAATATGAAAAGTGTTTGATCAGTGGCTGCAAAGATATAAGTAATCAAAAAACTTCAAAGTAAAACTTTAGTTAGAGAAAGGCTTAACAGACGGAATCATGGATAGACAGGCGGAAGGATGATGGATGGATATTTTGTTTATAGACGCTCAACCCTAAAAGGGTATATAGCGTCTAATAAGTTTTACGTTATATGATCATTTTATCTAATGAGAAATTTAAAAATATCTAGGATTGATGTGTTTATTTTAAAGAGATAAAGTATCAATGATTTTAAGTGATTAAAAATACTGATCATATTTTATTAAAAAGTCCGATCTCTTTAAGAAAGTCGAGTATTTTCTGAGTTGGCATATCAAAAAGTTCCTTTATAGTTTTTATATTAAAATACTTTGTGCGAATGTGATTAAATTCAGCACAAGTGATAAGAAAATGTTTGACTGTGAAAGGTTCATTACAAGGAATGCAGAATGGAGCTTGTTCATTGTTTGAAATATAAGAATGAGTAATTCTAGTGTGTCCAAGTCTACATCTCGTGATTTTTGTTTGTTCTTTTCTGCTGAGATTAGAGAATGTGCATTTGCTGTTAAAATTTGGTTTGATTTCATTTAATTTATTATAAGTTTGTGTTTCCCAAACAGACTGACATTTGTTGTTGATGTATTGACAGACGTTTGATTTAAAGTCGGAGTGAGGAATTTTGAAATTGGTTATTACTAAGGATAATGCAGATTTGGCATCTGAATCTGCTAATTCATTTCCACGAATATTAACGTGGCTGGGAAGCCAACAAAATACAATTTCTTTTGAAGCGGAAAGATAATAATATTTTTTAAGAATTTGCTGAATTAATGGGTTTCTATGGTGTAAATCTTTAAGAGATTTTAATACAGAAAGAGAATCTGAATAAATGATAAACTGTTTTTCAGACTGATCTCTGATATGGTAAAGTGCAATATCAATTGCCTTGGCTTCGGCGGTAAAAATGGAGCTATTATCAGGTAATCTGATACTGTCAGTAAAATTTGGACTAATAACAGAACAAGCAACTTTCTCATCTTGTTTCGAACCATCTGTATAAATTGACAGGTAATGTTTATAATTTGATTTGATTTCTAAAAATTCATTCTTAAAAATATGCGACTCGACTTCTGTTTTTTTATTTTTATGAAGGTCTAAAATAATCTTTGGAGGGTTTAACGTCCATGGCTCTTTTGATGGAAAAGAAAAATGCTGAACATTTTTAATATTGATATTGGCCTCTTCAAGTAACGGTTGTATTCTCAGGCCAAGGGGTTTAATAGCTGTTGGTTTATTATTGTAAAATCTTTCATATTTAGGGTTAAAAACACAATCATGAGCTGAATTACGTGGATTGGCGGCTAATTTAGTAACATATTGAAGAGACAATTTCTCTCTTCTTATATACAATGATGGTTCATTTGATTCAGCGTATAAACTTTCGACGGGGGAAGTACGAAAAGCCCCTAGAGCCAGACGTAAACCTTGGTGATGAATAGTATCCAAAGATTTCAAATAAGATTTTCTAGCGGATCCATAAACTATGGATCCATAATCCAGCTTAGATCGAATTAAAGATCTATAAAGATTTAAAAGAACAGTACGATCTCCTCCCCAGTCGGAACTGGAGAGAACTTTAAGAATATCAAGTGTTTTAAGACATTTAGCTTTTAAAGCTTTGATGTGTGGTATAAAAGATAATTTGTTATCGAACAAAAGACCCAGGAATTTTGCTTCACTGACGACTGGAATTGGACTACCGTATATGGTGAGATGAGGATCTAAATGTAGCTGATGTATCTGACAAAAATGAACGCACTGAGTTTTTGTTTTTGAAAATTTGAAACCATTTTCTGTTGCCCAATCTTCTATATTGTTTAAACATCGTTGTAGTTTGAATTCAATGGTTTCCATATTTTTCGATCTAATAAATATTCCAAAATCGTCAACAAAAAGTGAACAATCAAGGTCTTTCACACATTTAACAATATCGTTAATTTTAATGCCAAACAAGGTAGGTGATAAAATGCTTCCCTGTGGTACACCTTGTTTTTGTTTAAATATGTCCGATAACGTATTACCTATTCGAACATTAAATGTTCGATCTGATAAAAAAATTTGAATAAAAAGTGGTAATCGGCCTTTAAGGCCTAATTTATGTAAATCTTTCTAACAATATCGTTAATTTTAATGCCAAACAAGGTAGGTGATAAAATGCTTCCCTGTGGTACACCTTGTTTTTGTTTAAATATGTCCGATAACGTATTACCTATTCGAACATTAAATGTTCGATCTGATAAAAAATTTTGAATAAAAAGTGGTAATCGGCCTTTAAGGCCTAATTTATGTAAATCTTTCATGATGCCATGTTTCCATGTAGTATCGTAAGCTTTTTCTAAGTCAAAAAATACAGCTACGACATGTTCTTTTTTAACAAAGGCATCACGAATAAAAGATTCCAAACGAATCAAATGGTCGTTTGTACAATTACTTTTTCTGAATCCAGCTTGATATTTTGTTATAAGCTGGTTTGATTCCAAGAACCAAACCAGCCTATCATTAATCATTCTCTCCATTGTTTTACATAAACAACTTGTCAAAGCAATAGGTCTGTAGTTAGTAGCTTCAGTATGATCTTTATTTGGTTTTGGTATAGGTATAATCGTTGCTTTACTCCAGTCTTTTGGAAATTTTCCAGTGATCCAAATATCATTTAAAATATTTGATAAAGTTTTTAAAGCGTTATCGGGTAAATGTTTAAGAATTTGATAATGAATGTCATCAGGACCAGCAGCTGTATCATGAGATTTATGAAGAGCATCTAATAATTCTGAAGCTGTGAATGGTACATTATATTTTTCATGATTTAGTGACGTAAAATTTAGATGCTCTTTCTCTCGTTCCTGTTTTATGTTTTGAAAGGTTTCGGAATAGTTTGCACTAGAAGAGTTTTTCTGAAAATTCTCTCCTAGTGCATTGGAAATATCTTTAGTCGTTGAGCATATATTTCCATTTGATTTAATATGGACATGCTTGTTATTTTTATTTTTGCCAGTAATTTTTCGAATCATGTCCCATATCTTCTTTGCTGGAGTTCTAGAATTAAGTTAGGAGACGTATTGCTGCCAAGATGTTTTTTTAGCCGTTTTTATTGTCTTGCGAGCTTTTGCTCGCATTTGTGGCGGAAGGATGAACAGACGAACGAAACCGAAAAAAAACTATATACCCATTCGGCCGGGGGTACAATAAAAATTGTTGTTCCTTGACAATTATTCATAATATTATATTATAAGCTTCAAAATTTGCATTATATTGTATTGTACTTGTTTTTTTTTCTTTCTTTCCACCATTACTGCGGTCACTCATATCTGCCCTTCACATACAGGGAGACAGTTTTACTGGATGACCCACCGAGGAGTAATTTTGTCTAAGTAGTATGTTTTACTTATTACTTATAGACAACATATGTGTTTGTAGAGAAATAAGAACCTACATCATACTTTTTGGTTGAAAAAAATGCCTTATCCAGAAGGTCTATATTATTTGTGATATTGATTCGACAAACTTAACTTATTAGAAGCCCTTTGCCAGCATGCTTTTTATGAGTACCAGCAATGTTTGTTTCATGGAGAAATAAGAAAACTTTTTATCTGGCTGCCCTTTTTCTAGATACAAACCCAGAATGAAATGTCCGTATACATGAACAGATCTGGGATTGCATTGTTCACAGATGTCTGAAAATCATCTTTAACCTTTATATTCAGCAGATGATAAATTGATGATATTTTTCTTATTTTCCTCAGAAAACAGGCTTTGTCATTTCATGCAAATTGTCTCCTCAGGAGACAATTTGCATGAAATGTCAAAGCCTATTTTCTGGGGAAATATTACAATATGTCTGCTGAATTTTTTTACCCAGCATGCTAAACGTAAAATAGAGAGTGCTCTTATTACCTGTTTTAACTTCTTCAGTAGGGCAGGATTAATAGCAGACTCATCAAATCCTTCATCATCATCACTGTTCTGTTTGTTGGATTGATCAGAATCACTATCTGTCACATAAAATTGGACAATGTACACATATAAGACATGCCAAAGAATGAAGGTCCACATCAGCCTACACAATAACTGGACAATGTACACATATAAGACATGCCAAAAAATGAAGGTCCACATCAGCCTACACAATAACTGGACAATGTACACATATAAGACATAAATGAAGGTCCACATTAGCCTGCACAATAACTGGACAATGTACACATATAAGACATGCCAAAAAAGGAAGGTCCACATCAGCCTGCACAAAAACTGGACAATGTACACATATAAGACATGCCAAAAAATGAAGGTCCACATCAGCCTGCACAATAACTGGACAATGTACACATATAAGACATGCCAAAAAATGAAGGTCCACATCAGCCTGCACATCACACATTCTTATCATGGTTTCACTGTCCACTTACATAAAGAATCACTGGATACCTAAGAATACACTGATGATGTTTGATTGAGCTGAGGTTTTACGGCTCAGTCACCCCATTAGGGTTATGTCGAGACCGGTCAGTTTAATTAACAACACTTTTCCTGGACAGGCTTAGTCCTCTAAGTGGATAACCAGTACTTGTGCACATTCTATTGACAGAAACTGACACCTGGCCTTTTTGAATCAGAGGAAGGAAGAGAATGACCACAGAAAACATTTAATCATGATGATGATTTGGTGTTTCACGTCTCTTTAAACATTATTTATGTCATATAAAAATGATGATGGAGCGATAATAGAAGATTCTATACAATGAAGCACTGTACGGTAATAAGCTGAACTCTGCCTCTAGTTGGGATTTGAATCCCAAACCTCGTGATCCAAGTCAGAAGCGCTAACTGCTCGCCCAACAGGACATTTCATATTGATTATAGCAAGGTGGAAACTGGTTAGGTTTTACCAACCCCATGGGTCTGGATAAGAGTGGGTATCAGGTAAATATTTTTCTTATTTCTCCATCAAAACATATGTTGTGGGTACTCATTAGAAGCACCTCAGCGAGGCACTTCTAATGAGTACCCACATGTTTTCATGGTGAAAAGAAAAATATCAATACTTTTGGATTGAAAAAAAAACAACAACAACAAAAAGCATTTTATCAAGAGCTATGAACCGACAAACTTTCCATCAGCTAGTGCTTACACATATATAAATGACCACATGACAATGGACAGTGCACCAACAGTGTAACAATGGGCAGTGCACTAAATGAAACAATGGACAGTGCACTAACAATGAACAATGGACAGTGCACCAACAGTGAAACAATGGACAGTGCACCAACATTATAAAACTGGTACAAGTCTTTCAGCCAACTAACTGTCCAGCAACATTTGTCTTAAAAAATGTATTATTAGGTTTAATTCAAGACTCAGCTATGACATGTTCTATCTTTAGACGAAGAAATGTACATGATGTAACATAAGCTTTGAAGAAGACAGTCTTTTTGGACAAATCTTTATAGGTCACCCACTGAAATGCTGTCCTTAAATATTTAGACACCGTATCCTGAAATTGGAACAAGGCTACTTTTCTATCTGTTGATGAGACTAAACAGCTGGAATGATGGCAAAAACTGTAGATCCTGATCAGATGTCAGGGTTCAAATTTAACTTTTTTGACAGCTTAGCAAGTAGTATTATTTTTTACTTGCTAAACCTTTCAGCCAACTTGCTTTTTCACCCTTATAAACACTGTTAAATGTGGCTTTAAACCTTAGCACTCTGGGCAAAAATTTCAGCAGACATTTTAAAACATTTTTCTTATTTTTCCCAGAAAACAGGTTTTGACATTACATGCAAATTGTCTCCTATGGAGACAATTTGCATGTAATGGTATGGAGACAATTTGCATGTAATGTCAAAACCTGTTTTCTTGGAAAAATAAAGAAAAAATACCGTCATTGCTTTTGGAAAAGAAATGGCAAAACTTCAGCAACAATGCCTCAGGTTCCACAATTAAAGAGAATCTTTCCAACTTGCTAGAATTAGCAAGTGATGGAAATTGCAGCTTGCTTTTTGAGGAAATTAACCAGCATTTAGCAAGTTAGCAAGTGCTAAAATTGATCCCTGGATGTCACAATCTGTAGCCTCTGATCTGAGTCTACATGTTCTCTCAGGCCCATCTGACATTTAGAAATGGACAATGAGAATAAAATGAGCAATATGTGGACTGCTCAAAGCAAAAATGTATCTTGTGAACAGTGAAGGTTCAGACTTGTCTGTGCATCTGTCTGTGCATCTGTATTTATAAGAACATCCTCCACAAAAGAACCAGGAACCTGGCAACTCTGTGGCTGAGCATTCCCATTGTAAAGTTTCATATTATGGAGTGTTCGAAGATACATTTTAGCTTGACGCGGCTCCTGTGTACCTCCATGAACACTTTCTTCTTCTTTCTCCATGAAATCATCTGGCAATGTGGTCGAATTCTGCAGAAAGAAAATATACATATACATTGCTCAAGGAAAAGCACTTTTTTTGTAGCCAAACAGTATTGATAGTTTTCTTATTTCTCCACAAAAACATAAGGTGGATGGTTATTTGAAGCACCACACTTAAGCGCTTCTATGTACCCAAAAAATACATTTTCGTGGAGAAACAAGAAAATGCAAATAAGCCATGCTTATTAAATTCCCCACCCCCGCAAGTACCAAAATGCAAAGGACAAACATATGAACTGACGGATGGAAATGATTACAGTATATCCCCAAAAACACAGTTTGCGGGGAATATATAAAAAAGTTTAATTTTTAAAATGTGTCTGACACAGGTAATAGATACTAAAATTCAACTGGGTGCAGTTGTCCTAAAATGGCTATTATTAAAATTAACGACACTGTCATTTTGTGAAGAAATATTTGTTAAGCATCAAAGTTGCATACGCATATCTTCAGTATGTTTGTAATGTAAGTGTAAAGTTTTGAAAACAAAAGTTCTAAGGGTTCATTATACCTTTAGCTTTTTATCATCATCATCTTCTCCCGATGAAGACGAATCGTCGATGAATTCTTTACTTTTGAAGTCCCCTCCTGAGCCAAATGTACTCTCCTTTGCTTTTTTCTTAGGACTCACTGTCTTCTTTGTCTTCTTTTTCCTGAAGTGAAGATTTTTAACCTATTTCTATGACAGAGCAGCTGGTAGTGTGAGCCTCATTTGCACTTATGTACTGTTATCATATCAAAGACCTTAAAAATGACACTTGGCCAAAAGCAAAGGCTGACAGAAATGCAGTTAGGACCTTAGGAAATGCAGCAGGGAACAGTGGGTCTTGATGTGAGTGCAAGGGTGGGGATGAAGTGGCACATTTACCTTGACACGTGATTTTATTTGCCTCCCATGTAGTCTGGCAAACACCAATGCAATCAATGTAATACACTGAGTCTGGCGTAAAATAATATGCAACATAAAAAAATAAAACAACAACAAAACTAAAATAACCCCATGGAAATGAAATAAGGATGGGCATTTGTACTTTCTAAAAGTTTCTTATACCTACAGATACCTGTAGATGATCCATGTCAAGTGAAAAAAGCCTTGAGCATACACAAAATATGCGGATTTACATCATCCTACACATGCCCAAAGTCCTAAGAAGACAGTTTGCATGAAATGTCAAAACCTATTTTCTAGGAAAAATAAGAAAAATATCATCAATTTGTCGTCTGCTATTTTAAAGCTGTTACCTCTGCACCTGTCTTCATCAGACATTTTTACCTTAACCTACTTTTAAATCTTTCTGTTGCATTATTTTTAAAATTTCAATTTACTGATGTCAGGTCTGTTTGCATACCTGAAACTTTCATACAGTCCCACCTCCCCTTATGGTTATCTCCAAAGAATGGCCATTTATTTGCATATCTGACAGTGCATATAATCTCAGAGGAGGGAATTTTCAATTATCAGAATATAGGTAGACATATATACATGTGTATCCTGAGGGAAAACACTGAATGACCAACAAGAAGCTTGTTGAGGGCTTAAATGTGGTTATAACTCCATTTAAGCCCCTCAACAATCTTCTTGTTCATCATTTAAGGCAGTACAGTAAATGTCCTAAAATTGCAAACACTTTATTTCAAACTAGTTTGGCCTAAATTTTGCTTTTTATGCAGTTGTTTCTAAAATACTTAAGGGAATGGCAAACAGGGTCCACCCTGATCAGACTGTTCCTTCAGGAGCAGTCTGATCTGGGTCTGCACTGTTTACATAAGCCATTTTGTCAGAGACTTATGTGTTTGAAATTTTAGGACATTTACCGTACTTCTGTTGCAGTTCCTAATAGTTTCTTTTCTTTTTAAATTCAAACTTTATTCATTTTACTTTGATAACACAGAAAACTTATAGATGCATTCTCGAAGGCGTGGATGTTGGCCTTTAATGGTCATGCTCAGTGGGCCGCAGCTATGACAAACGAGACAAATATCTCTGTGCCATCCAGGTCCTTTTGCTCTTAAGTACTGTTATGTGATGTCAGTACACTTCACTTAACCCTTATTAGGAGCCTTGAGAGGACTGTGTTCCATGATTGTGGGCTTTTCGTGTTCTCCCAGAGAAAGAGAGAAAACGGATAGAAGAGCTAGTAGGTGAGAGGAAAGAAAAAGGAGACAGAATAGGGAGAATGACAGTGCAGAAACAGAAGAAATATTAACACATCGAGGGTTGAGCGCAAGCCTGTAGTAAATCAAACATATTTTTGAAACCCTTGTTTAGGGGCAACTTTGACTCCTTTGTAAACAATGCAAATTTAGGTGCCATTGCTCATACGAGCAATGGCACCTAAATTTCCATTGTTTACAGAAAGAAATGTTGTAATCTTCATAACCCCTTCATGGTGAGGAGATTAAGTACTGGGAAAAACAACCATCTGACTTGTTACAGTCTTGCGATCAACCCTCAACATATGTTCAGATGAAACTTTTTTCAGTAAAAAAGTATTGATAGTTTTCTTATCTCATGGCGAAAACATACATTTTACTCATTACAGGCCTCCTAGTGGCCCACTTTGAAAATATAGGTTTTTATATAGGTTCTTCTAACTCAAAATATAGGTTATTTACAGGTTTTTCAATAAAAATACAGGTTAAAAAAAGAGTCTTCCAAACTTACATAAAGATTTAAAACTGAAGAAAAAATATTTGATGAATTTTTGTGCCACAATTACTCAGATAAAGTTGATCTGAATTTTACAAAGTCCGAGCGAGCGAAGCGAGCGAGGAAAAAAATTACAATTTCTTGACAGTTTTCATCACTTTTTATGGGACTAAAAAGTAAAAAATAGTAGTGCATTTTGAAGAAAAGTTAGGGTTGAGTCGCAAGAAGGTTCAAAAA
Source organism: Anodontia alba (assembly GCA_964016985.1). Classification (NCBI taxonomy): domain Eukaryota; kingdom Metazoa; phylum Mollusca; class Bivalvia; order Lucinida; family Lucinidae; genus Anodontia; species Anodontia alba. Next base: position 22,218,787 of record OZ024823.1, read on the forward strand.
GTGAAAAATATAGGTTTTTTCATGAAAATACAGGCTTTTTATAGGTTTTATGAACAAAATAAAGGTTTTATAGGTTTGGCACAAAATTATAGGTTATTATAGGTTTTGCTAGGAGGCCTGTCATTAGAAGCTCCTTGGTGAGAAGCTGCTGGGTACTCATTAGAAGCACCTCAGGGAGACATTTCTAATGAGTATTCATAATATATGTTTTCATGGAAAAATAAGAAAAAAAAAATCAGTACTTTCTGGTTGATAAAGCACCTTATTTGGAACTATGGGTATAGCTAATATATTACATCTGCAAATCTTAAAACAATATATTAATTTTTTTATGAGCTCATATTATTTAAACCTTTCAGGTTGATAAATTTACTTCATAATTGGCAGATACTGGTCAAACATTTTACAAGTACATTCAATTCTCATAATCTCAAACTCCAAGGAACCAGGAATTTTAGTTTGAGATAACAGTAGTTTGAGATTAAATGAGTTAAACTGTAAGGAATCTAACAAACTAAACCAATATTGCCCTTTGTTGAGTTTGACTTAAGCAATAGTTTGAGTTATCAGTGTTTGGGACGCTGAGAGCTAACTGTAACTGGTACTGTAACTGGTACCAACACAGGTTGAATAAGTTTTGGTAATAGCAAGCACAGCTCGCAACACGCTGAGCTCTATGGTACAGAATATGATCAAGAAAAAGTAACATACAACGATATATACTTTCAGCTGAAATCGCTCTGACCAATCTTCTTCCTTTTTTCTTCCCGGAAGTTGTCACCGGAAGTTGGCAGAACTGACTGGATACCGCTATTCACAAAATTTGTATCTCACTAATAAGCATCATGAAGTGACAAGAAACAAGTGTCAATAAGTGTCACGAACATATTTTGCTGATTATTTTTATTATTTATTGTTGATTTACATATATTTTTATATATTGATATTTTCATTCTTTTATGATGCTGTGAAGGTCTTTTGAAGAGACTACAGATAAGTCTGTGCTGTGCTCGCATTTAGGCTAAGCCTATTTTCATATTATGATGTGGTCTTACTTTAACACTGATAACTGAGATTCCCTCCCTTCTTCTTGTGCCTGTTTTCTATCATTTTCTTCTTTGTCATCCGCCTCAGATTCATCATCAGCCTCAGATTCCTAGGGAGATAAAATAAAATGAGTCAGAAAAACATATATTTAGACATATGCACCCAGTGAAGATTCTGATCCGTCTGGACATTCACAGTCTAATCAGAATCCTCACTGGGCATATTTTGCATAGCCAAGGATGTAAAGCTTCTTCATGCTGACAATGAAGACTGATCAGACTGCACAGATGTGCAGACTGATCTGAGTCTGCATCAGTAGCACTTGTCACTCTGTGAGATAAAACAATCAGTATAAAATGGATTAGTGAAGAGAAACTAACTGTAAAGTTTTACAGTTTGTGGACTTCATTTAGGGTGGAAGCTAGGGTGGATGCTAAGGTGGCTATAAGTTCATGGACAAACAGACAGAAGAACAAATAAGCAGATGGAAACTTGAATGCCTAAATCGCCCATGTTACTGTAGGTGCGACAAAAATTGAACAAGAAAAATGGTTAATAATTTCCTGTGTTACACATTTAACCCTATTTTTAGCAATATCTGCGGGAAATATAATTTATAATTCCTTGGAGGAAATAATTCCTCATAGAGCAAAGAAATATTTCCTTTAAAGAACTATCAAATGTAAAAGATATAACCTTGCAAAACTTATTCCAAAATTATTTCATCAAGTATGTTGAAAACATCAAAATTTTCACAAGTGCGAAGCATGAGTGAAAATTCTGATGTTTTTAACACGAGATGAAATATTTTTAATATTTACCAAAAAAAAAAAAAAAAAAAAAAAATTTCTTTTATTTTATACTTTATTACTTGATTTATGGCAACTGATGAAACAGCTGATCAGCTGTTTGTGATTGTCGCCTTAAGCTGAATCATTACTCTATATAACATGAAAGGATGATGAAAGCAAAGAAATAGTTCCAAGATATTTGATTTATTTATATGACCATAAACCAAGAAACATGGTTAACAGAATGCTTCAAAATACATTAAATTTAAATACTGAATGAATGGAAAGCGTAGTAAACAACCGTTTCCTACATTTGACAGTTTATCAAAATTTAATCATGACGTCAATTAATGACATGTGACACCAGTTAAGTAGTCCGGCGAGCTACTTGTTATTTTTTACATGTGAAAATATCATATTCTTTCACTTCTGAAATTACCACTTTTATTTATTTTAGATATGCACTGATTTCACTGCTAAGTATAAAATAAAAGTTAATACACCTTGAGTTCAAAATACAGGAAATGTTTCCCTCAACACTTGCAAATCTTAAAAACAAACTCATGCTTAGATACTCATTTGCTTATCGACTTTCAAATCTCTCCAGAAATGTTTCTTGTATTTTAAACTCAGGGTGCATTAATCTCTACTTATCTGGAAAATAAATAATTCATAGCTCCAGATAAGGCGCTTTTTTCACCAAAAATGTTGATATTTTTGTTATTTCTCCTTGAAAACATGCATTTCTCCTAAGAATATGCGCATTACATGCACCTCGCCGAGGTGTTGCTAATGAGTACCCACAACTTGTGTTTTTGTGGAGAAATAAGAAAAATATATTCTTGGGCCCAGTTATTCAAAATTAACAATGTCATTAGTTAATGTATCATTGAAACCTTGATTATTAAATATGGCATATACAAGAAAATTTTTTGCTGAAAAAATGTGAGTAGCTTTTGTATTTGCATGAATGAGATTTTGTTCTTACTAGAACAGTTAACATTTTGACCATTAACGAGCTCGTTAAGCTAACAATGCTTTGAACAACTGGGCCCCGATACCCACTCTTTTCTGGAGCTGTGTAAATTAACCCTTGTCTTGCTGTGAAAGTAATCAATACTAAGTGCAAATTGTGCTGAATTTTCCTTCTGACAAGTACTTTCAGTATCCCAAAGGTAGAAAACAACTTCGTTAAGAACAGATTTTTAACTATAAATAGATAAAACAAAGTAAAATTCTTTCTTAGTATTTGTTACTTCTGAAGAACATAAACTTAAATATATGTATGTGACTTTAAATTTGAAATAGCAAAAAAAAAAGCCAAAAATTGTATATATTATTATGCATCAGCAAAAAATTATTATATTTGACACTGATTGTTATAATCTGAATAAATTTCAAAGCAGTTTGGTGTGTCAAATAATTTTGTACCAACACTGTCGCATAGTAATGCCCCACATTTTTACATCCTATGAAGGTCTTTGCTGTCTGTTAAGAGGACAACTTTTACCTCGAAGCACTTCAGATGTACCAGTATCAACTTACTTTTTCTGCAGTTGACATGGACAGAGATTCTTGTTTTGAACTCTTCTCTGTGGACCCTAAAAGAAAACAAATTGATAAATACAGACAGAGCATTCATACTACTATTCACAATTTAAACTAGATGGTGATGACATCTCAAATCCACCTCACTTTCACACTGAACTACCCAGAATTTTAGTGAAATAAAAAAAAAAAAAAAAGACAGATAAACGGTATTACTCCATCCTAATCAATTTGATACACTATATGACCATGTTCTTAAAAACTCCTGGGCCCAGTTGTTCAAAGCTAACGACATCGTTAGTTTACATCAAGTGATATGCAAATATGCTGAAATTTTTTGCTGAAAAAATGTGAGTAGCTTTTGCAGTGCAAAAGCTACTCACATTTTTTCAGCAAAATATATCAGAATATTGTGTATTGAATCCACTAAAATAGTTAACTAAATGACCATTAACGAGCTCGTTAAGCTAACGATGCTTTGAACAACTGGGCCCAGTTAGAGTACAAGTGTAAGTGTATCCAGGTTTGATAATTGTAATAAGAGTATTCAGAAGATAAGTTTTCTCTCCATGAAAAATACTGCTGCATCTAATCAAGATTGCATCTGTCGAGCAACTATGAGAGAAAAAATGTTTTCGTAGAGAAATAATCAAGAGACATGAAAATTCCATAAGAGCCAGGTTTTCCCATACATGTATAGTGTCCAACAAATTCAGATGAGGACTACTGCCCAATCCTTGACAAAGAAATTAAAGCAGCCATCAAGACAGTGAAGAAGGAAAGTCAGTGGAGTTGATAATATACATGCAGAACTGTTTCAAGCTGGAGGAGAAGCCATATTCGATTTTATGGGATCAACCTGTAACAAGATAGGAAAAACAGGAGAATGGCTCTTTGGACTCAGTCAATGGTGATTCCACTTCCAAAGAAGGGAAACTTACAGCAGTGCCAGAACTATCAAACCAACATTAGCCATTAAAAGAAAGGCAATGTTGAAGATAACAACAACATCAATAAGCAGAGCTTATATAGCAAGCTAAGAAGCAGAAACCAAAATGTAATAGATAGACAGAAGTGAAAACCGTGTACACCCCTGCCCCAACACCCCCACCTCCCCATCCCCACCTCACACACAAACACAAGTTCCAGGGGTATAAATAACCATCCAAACCAAATATTTCAAAGGATACATGTAATATAATTCCAGCAAGCATCATCAAACTGCATCACCTCTTATTAAGACTATTGCTGGGATCCAATGCAAATTCCCTGTTCGGTAAACAACTATGTTGTATCCAAACAAAAATGTGGAGATTATATAGAAATATGACAATAAATAATCATTTTTCTATATAATCTATACATTTTTGTTCTGATACAAAAATACATTTTTGTTTGAAAACAAAAAAGCATAGATTATATAGAAATATGACCATAAATGAATACAACATTTTTTTGGTCCTTCAGCACAGTTTGATAAGTCTTGATTGTCCAATTTAAGAAGACTAGATTTTGTTTGTGTTGAGGTTTTACGGCCCAGTCAACCCAATGGGGTCATGTCCAACGCGGTCAATTTACCTAACATAACTGGACAGGCTTCTTCCTCTAAGCAGTTAACTAGTACTGTGTACATTCCTTCACCAGAAACTGACAACTGCCCTTCTTGAATCAGCAGAAGGGAGAGAATGACCACAGAAAATACTTCATGATCAAATCTCCACAAAAGAGTTGCTGATCCCGCGGGGGTAGAACCTGCAACCTCCTGATCACCAGTCGGACACACATCCAACTGAGGCACCGAGGCCGGCTTAAAAAGACTAGATGGGCTGCATCAAGTGAAAAGGTGCCTTCAAACACATGCAAAATGTGCAGATTCAAATCATTCTGCGTATGTGCAAAGTATCGTCTGGGTCTTTGCTCTCCATTCATACATTCTGTTGTATTCAATGATTCTGTTAGTGGACAGTGATGGACCTGATCAGGCTGCCTGGATGTGCAGGCTGATCTGGGCCTTAACTGTGCATATGCCTGGCATGCTTTCGCATGGAGAAGACTGTATGATCTCTGAGCATCAGCATAATTTGATTAGTCTTGGCTGTCCAAACGAAGACCACAATTATCCTTGGCCATTCAAACAGCACATGACAATGACAGATCTGACTGTGCAAATGCACTAACTGATCTGAGTCCTCACTGGGTGCACGTCTGAAGGCATATTTTCTCGCACCGAGGTTCATATGAATACATATTATTACCTTCATTTTCACTGTCGTCTTCAGCATCAAAAATATCACTCATTGTGCCTTTCTGAAATAAGAATAATACAATACAATAATTTATTCTGAAAGCTATACAGCCTTCAGGAGAGAGAATACAAATTGTTTAATGATTAGCACTTTGGGTAAAATTTTCAAAACAATATTTTGAAATATTTCTCCTATTTTTACCAGGAAACAGGATTTGACATTTCATGCAAATTGTCTCCAGTGGAGAGAATTTGCATGAAATGTCAGATCCTGTTTTCTGGGAAAATTACAAAATTATCATCAATTTGTCGTCTGCTGACTTTGCCCAGAGAGTGGTAAAAGTTAAGTTTATACAAGCAATATAATTTTGAGATGTCCATTCAAAATGCCATAAAAATTCTTAAGGGCAATTCCAGAAAAATTCATATATGGTGGACAGTGTAAGTAGCACTTTTGCATCCCTTCCCGTTATGACAGAAGTTGGAAGCATTCTCAATCTCCTCCCCATGAACATTTAAATTGAATTTCGTATGTTTCTGCAAGTTTATAAAGTTTTAGCAAACAGAGCAGACATAAATTAAAATTTGGGTTATGTGTGATCAGCCTGATAGGAATAAATGAGCCAAATTGTCAGAGAGAACATACCTACAGACATGTGTGCCCAATGAAGATTCAGACCAGCCTGTGTATATATATAGTCTCAGAATCTTCACTGGGCATATTTTGGATAGCAAAGGATGTAAAGTTTCATGTGGACAACAAAGACTCTGATCAGACTCTGCAGATAAGCAGGCTGAGTCTTCTTTGGGCGCACATGTCGGAAGGTATGTTTTCTCACATTGAGGCTTAAATAATTATTTATATACACCAACCAAAACAGGCCTTATCAATCAAAACTAGGTCTTATGTTATTTGTAAAAGTAAAGGCCCAGATCAACTAGACATTCATGCAATATCAGCACGGACTTTGATTTTCTACAAAATACTGGCAAACTACAGGCTAACAAGGGCTCAGTTGTTCACATAAGCTATTTGACTACAGTTTGCTTGAAGTGACCCATATAATTAGCAGAAAAAAAGTGTAATTGTATATTACACCTGCCAACAACACACACTAACCATAAGCTGATAGTGCCAGGTTCACTGTCTGTCTTTGGAAATGAAAAACTAAGTACTTCATCTGAATCAAACAAAATGCTAAGCCCTATTTTGGGGCAAAATATGAAAACATTTTAATCCTTAAAGCATCATTTGAATTGACAGTAAATAGCATCCCATCTAGAATGCTGTCTGCTTCTTTTGCAGCTGGCATATGAAGGGTTGAAATAGTGTCAGTTTATTATCTAGTTTAAAAGGATGAAGAAAAATGGACTTTATCCATTCCAGAATTTTACCTTACCAGAATTATTGGTAAATATGTATCCTTCCTTTTATAAATGTTCTAAAAGATACTTTTACATAAACTCACTGTGTGACTTTTAATGGCTGACAGCAATGTTTCTCCCTCATCATCAGAACTGTCTTGTGATATTTTACGTCTCTGGAAAAAGAAAATTACAAATGTACTGTATTAATACATTAAATACTAGGACACCAGGGCCCAGTTGTTCAAAGCATCGTTAGCTTAATGAGCTTGTTAGTGGTCAAAATATTAACTATTCTGGTAAGTAGAATATCTGATTCACAGATATTTTTGCTGAAAAAATGTGAGTAGCTTTTGCCAATGCTACTTACATTTTTCCAGCAAAAATATTAGCCTATATGCCATAATTAACGATCAAAGTTTTAACGATACGTTAACTAATGACATCGTTAGTTTTGAACAACTGGACCCTGAACTCCTTACAATACTTTTGAAATTTGAACAAGTCCATTTTACAACCTGTTGATGTGTTAAAATCTGCTGGATGAGTGACCAATAATAGAGACCTTGATCAGATGCTACATTCAGCAGCATTTGATCTGAGTCTATACTGTCTGCTCAGACTTGTCTGTTTCAATACTTAGTGTTATTACAGTTTGCCACTAACTCTGAAAACAATGTAAGATAAAGAATTCCCTGAAAGGCTGAGTCAATGATGCCAGGGCATGTCAGTCTAATAATGGATGATGTAAAAACATTACACACTTATTACAGCATGAAACTAGGTGCACTTGTCGTAAAATGGCTAAGTTAAAAATACTGCCATTTTGTCAAAAAAAAAAAAAAAGAGGATTTTTAGCATCAAACTTGCACATGCACATCTTCAATATGTCTGTAACATATATGCAATGTTTTGGAAAACCAACAAAAAGTGTAAGAGGAATTGACTTCACAAAGTATACACTACTGACTATCATTGTATATAATTTAATCATATAAAAACCGTGTTTGAATCCATGTTAGGGAAAAAAGTATGCCAAGACTGATAACTCTAAAACTATGGATGAAGTTATCCTATGAAGTTATCCTGTAAAGGCCACAATCACATGATATGAAGTTGTCTGCCACAATCACTAGTAAGACATTATTATCCCGGAAAGGCCACAATCATAGGGTATGAAGTTATCCTGGAAAGGCCACAATTGCATGGTATGAAGTTATTCCATAAAGGCCACATTCACATGTAATGAACCCAGAAAGGCCACAATTGCATGGTATGAAGTTATCAGTCACAATCACATACATGTAGTATGAAGTTATCCTGGAAAGACCACAATCGCATGATATGAAGTTATCGGCTGCAATCACATGGTATGAAGTTATCCTGGAAAGGCCATGATAACAAGGTATGAAGTTATCAGCCGCAATCAATAGTAAGCAGTTATCCAGGAAAGGCCACAATCACATGGTATGAAGTTATTCCTTAAAGGCCACAATTGCACAGTGTGAAGTTAGCAGCCACAATCACATGGCATGAAGTTATCCTGGAAAGACCACAATCGCATGATATGAAGTTATTGGCCACAATCACATGGTATGAAGTTATCCCAGAAAGGCCACAATCACAAGGTATGAAGTTATCAGCCACAATCACATGGCATGAAGTTATCCTGGAAAGTTCACAATCACACCGTAAGGCCCTAATCACATTATATGAACTTATTGGCCACAATCACATGGTATGAAGTCATCCTGGAAAGTTCACAATCACACCGTAAGAAGTTATCCCAGAAAGGCCACAATCACACCATATGAAGTTATCAGCCAAAATCACATGATAAGAAGTTATCCCGGAAAGGCCACAACCACATGGTTTGAAGTTATCCTGGAAAGGCCACAATTGCATGGTATGAAGTTATTTCATAAAGGCCACATTCACATGTAATGAAGTTATCAGCCACAGTCACATGGTATGTAATTATCCTGGAAAGGTCACAACCGCATGGTATAAGTTATCCCTGAAAGGCCACAGTCACAGGGTCTGGTTCACAAATAAGACATCAGACTTACAATTTATAGTTAAGAAATGGAGATAAATTCTAGGATTTGGCACATGCTAACTGATTAATGACTAACATACAGACACATGAATAGAGTATGGGAAATGGGATCCCCTGTATTGCACATGCTTACATCAAACAAGATGCAACAAAATCACAACCTAATTAACTTGTTTTAAGGATAGTCATGTAAATGCACACTTACAGATAGTTGACATCAGAACATTAAAACATGCTGATATAAGAAATTATTTTTCAAATTATTTCAGGTTTTTTTTTTTTTTTAATAAATAAAACTGGCTTAAAAATGTACAGAAAACATAGGAAACTAGAAAAAGTGTCCATAGGACACGGATGCCTCCGCCAAATGCAATTCAGAAAAACGGTTTATATGTAATTGTAACAGGTATACCATGAAGTTATTATCAAGGCCCGGACACAGTTTACTATATGGAACTAAGTCAAGGGAAGATAATTCAAAAAACGAAAAATGCAAGAGTTGTCTTCCTTGTTCATGACACATCGTCTCAATGTGATGCATGCACCTGTAAAGTTTCATGAATATATTCCATATGGTTTAGGAGTTATGGCCCGGACACGGTTAACTATATGGAACTAAGTCAAGGGGAAATAATTCAAAAACCAAAAATGCCAGAGTTGTCTTCCTTGTTCATGACACATCGTCTGAATGTGATGCATGCATCTGTATAGTTTCATGAATATATTCCATACGGTTTAGGAGTTTTGGCCCGGACACGGTTTACTATATGGAATCAAGTCAAGGGAAGATAATTCAAAAACAAAAAATGCAAGAGTTGTCTTCCTTGTTCATGACACATCGATTCAATGTGATGCATGCACCCATAAAGTTTCATGAATATATTCCATATGGTTAAGGAGTTATGGCCCGGACACAGTTAACTGTATGGAACTAAGTCAAGCGGAAATAATTCAAAAACCAAAAATGCAAGAGTTGTCTTCCTTGTTCATGACACATCGTCTCAGTGTGATGCAGGCACTGGTAATGTTTCATGAATATATTTCATACGGTTTAGGAGTTATGGCCCGGACACAGTTAACTATATGGAACTAAGTCAAGCGGAAATAATTCAAAAACCAAAAATGCAAGAGTTGTCTTCCTTGTTCATGACACATCGTCTCAATGTGATGTATGCACCTGTGAAGTTTCATGAATATATTCCATACGGTTTGGGAGTTATGGCCCGGACACGAAGTGGGATGTACGGACGGACAGGCGGACGGACGGACAGACAGACAGATGTACGGGACGGACAGGGGTAATACTTAATGCCCATCGGCTATTCTTCGAATAGGCGGCGGCATAGAAAGGAAAGAATTCACAGTAGGTAGTTATTTTTTCCTGACACTCTGACTGAGCTCCTGAACAAGTAGTTTATATATTGAAACCATCAGTGTAGTGAAAAGTCTTCACCACTGCAATAATCCAGAGGTTTTCACACCGCGACCATACAAAACTGAACCAATGAGGACAACACAGGGTTGTGTTCAAAAAAAAAAAAAAAAAAAAAAAGAAGAAAAATGATATAATAATAACTAGAGTAAGTGGCTGGAGGGGCACTTATATATCCCTGGCCAGCACCATTTCTTAATTATAAAAATAAAACTAACACAAAACTCTGACAAAGATGTTAACTAACGAACAAATACGAACAAATGGAAAGACAAAAACTATATACCCTCGACATACTTCCTATGCCACGGGTATAATAAAATATAAAATTTGGTAAATCAAATCAGTGCTGTTGTTACTCAGCACATGGGTTGGTCTTTTGTGATTGAATCATTACTTTTCCATCCATTTGGTCATTCATTTTATGGGAATTACAGTTAATCAAGCTAATGTATAAATTCCCCTGCAGGTAAAACATGACTGCACAATGAATAATAACTATAACCAGTCTGGCAAACAAAATGACGAAGTTTGGCAAATTCTGCAGCCAGTGTTAGAAATTAACTTTTTTCGCAAGTAGCAAGTAGTTGCTACCTGGTCTGAAATTAGGTAGCAAAATGCACCTACATGGCAGCAAAAAATGTTGCTCCTGTGTCATGGGTTAAACCTTCAGCATTTTCAAAGTATTTCTCTTATTTCAGCAAAAATGAGGCTTGACATTACATGTGATTTGTCTGCTTAGTAAAATAGTCACATGAAATGTCTAATTTGCACTGAAGACATTCACAACACTTGTCCTTGTCCTGCTGAATATATTAAGATGCCATGCCCTTTTCTTTTCAGCCAATCAGATTACTTGATCCAGATTATTGATATAAATTCATATACTGAATTGCAAACAGTGCAGATCCAGATCAGTTGGCTTCTTAGAAGCCAACTGATCTGGATCTACACTGTTTGCAAAAGCAGGGTATATCTGGGTTTAGCAGGACAAGGGTTAAAGTTGATAGTGTTTGGGGCACTTTACCAGGTAGCAACTTTTTGCTACCAACAGTTTGACCAGGTAGCAAACTGAATTTTCAGGCAGCAAATTTGCTACTTGCTACTGATAATTTCGAACCCTGGCAGCCACACAACATGATTCTGCTGAAGTGTCTTGGCAGCTGCAAGTGACTTCAAATAAATACCCACATATTTGTGAATGAGAAAAATAAATTTATCATTTATCTGGACAAGTTATTAACAAAAAAAAAAAAAAAAGATCCATATTGGTTTTTAGAGTTCTTGTTTAATGACACATCAAAACTTGTGTGTCATTTTGTGTTGTCTGCCAGAAAAAGGCAAAAAAAGAGAAGGGAGCTAGTAGATGAGAGGAAATAGATGAACAGAGGAGAGTGAATGGATAAAGGGAATGGCAGTGCAGAAACAGAATAAATACTAACATGTCCACTTCCCCCACTTCTGCAAGTACAGTAGGCCCTTCTTATAACACCCTACCACCAAGGTTGTAATTTTTTTTTTTTTTTTTTTTTTTTTTTTTTTACATTAGTCCATTAGAGTAGAGCAGCTATTATATGTCTGAGATTGTTAACATCTTACCAGAACTTTTTTCTTCTTTAAACTGGCTGTAAGAGTGACATTCTCAGCATCACTGTCATCAGAGGATGAATTCAGAACTTCATCTAACACTTCTTCAGCAGTCTATCGAGAGATTAAAAGTGTTAACCCATTTCAGACTGAATAAACTCCCTACATTATATATTGGAAAGAGTCCAGTTTCTATTTTAGATATGTCAGGCTATGTGATTTAGACATTACAAGAGAACTACTTGCAAACAGTGGAGATCCTGATCAGATGCCACAAACTGTGGAATCTGATCTGGGTCTGCACTGTTTGCTAATTACTCTTTTCGGTGTCTCCAGACTAAAAAGAGGAAACAAAGTGTATCAAGGCAGAGGACTTGTTATATAAAGAAAGAGTATTTCAACTATTTGATGATAATTCTGGGACAATTTTCTCAATTCTCCATAAAAAACATATATTGTGGGTACTGTGTACGCCAAGCAAGATGATTGTAGGTGCAACAGTTACTCAGAAATGGACCAGAACACTTGTGATTGCAGATGTTGATAGACAAATGGAAAACCTGATGCTTATATTGCACCTGATGCTTATGCAAGCACAACAAAAAACTTTTGAAGCTCTTATCTTGCTTTCACACCCACCTCCACCTCTACTCCTTTTTTATAATTACCATGCTCCTTCACGACAGATTTTTCATATCAAGCACTGTTTGTTAGTCTTTCTGTATATATGAGGATACTTGGTAAGATAACTCTGGTAAACAGTTGTTTTGCCTCCAAACCACTTTTCCCAATGACATGGCTCGTGTACCACATTTACCCTAAATACTGGACCACTTTAAAACCCTTGCCATGCTGAATAAATTATGATGCTATGTCTATTTCCGTTTTTCAGCCTATCAGATTACTTGATCCAGATTTTTTGATACAAATTCACATACTAAATGACAAACAGTGCAAATCCAGATCAGTTGGCTTCTTCAGAAGCCAACTGATCTGGATCTACACTGTTTGCAAAGGCAGGGCATATCCGGGTATAGCAGGGCTAGAGATAACTCTTTACTACATTTGTCCCAAAACCTGAAAAGCCCATTTTACTTCTTGAGCCGGTGTCGCGAGAAAAAAAGGCTCTTCTGACTTTCCATCGAATCAATCTTTCAGTGCATGTCAAGCCACTTAGCAAGGCCACATCTAGGTCTTTGGTCTTACACTTACATGAGCGAATAGCATATAGATTTAGATGAGACTGAGCGGATGTGCAGACTCGCCTGATCCTTTGCTGTTCGCGTTTGCTATAATAGCTCTTTTCCCATGTTTCCCACTTACTGATGTGTCTAAATACAGCTGGATGAATGGCAAACTGTATGCCACATGCTGCAATGTCTCATCTGGGTCAACAATGTTCGCTCATGCGTATCTGTCCAAGTACTTGGGGTAACTACTATAATGTACGAACCTTAAATTCTTTATTTAGAGATCTGGTACTATCTTGCCCTGAAAAAAAAAAAAAAAAAAAAAAAAATAATAATAAATGTAGTGAGTCAAGTAAAAATGACCCATATCCTAATGGCATATAACACAGACCAGACAATCTCAGCAAAAAACTGCAAAAAATTACAGATTAGCACTCTGGGTGAATTTTTTAGCAGACAATATCTTAAAATATTTTTCTTACTTTTCCAGCAAATAGTCTTTGACATTTCATGCAAATTGTCTCCAATTGTCTGGGAACATAAGAAAATAAGCAGAATACAAAATGTCGTCTGCTGAATGTGCCCAGAGTGGTAAAGGTTAATGTAGAAGTTAAGGAAATGCCACAATCACCACTTGCCATCTGCCTCTGATACCAGAGGAATTGTTAAGGAGGAGTATTTGGTGATAATTCTGGGATAATTTTCTCCAGTTCTCCTTAAAAACATATGTTGTGGGTACTCATTAGAAGTGCCTCGCCGAGGCGCTTCTAATGGGTACCCACAACATATGATTTTATAGAGAAATAAGAAAAATTATCCCAGAATTATCACCAAATACTCCTCCTTAACAATTCGTCTGGATACTGAGAGGAAGACTGAACAAACCGGAACATCCAGTCTGTACATATAACTAAATAATTAGCTGTGACCAGCTCCCTCTTCCCTGAAACTTCAATTTAATCAAAATCTACACACAGCTCTAAATGAGAAGAGCAGAATCTGATTTATTGAGTCTGTTCATGAACAGTAATGTGTAACACTGCTCACTCTTTGCCAAAATCAAAATGAGCATAGTGATCTCAAAAGATCAGATAACATAAACTACACTAAAGTGAAGTACTGGGCAACTTTTTATGGCTGCCTTACACACTTCAAACAAGTTTAACTAGAACTGAGTGTTTTCAGAGGAAAACTTATGTCCCCCACCAGTTTGAAGAGACCTATTGTTGAAAACGGTTGTATCTATAATTCCACTTTTTTTTTGTGTGTGTGTGGTCCATTTTCCGAAATCTAAGGCCTCGTGTGGCCTTGAAAATGGGGTCAAGGTCACCAAAATCTAATCAGTTCTGTGTCCCTATCTCAACAATATAGCTGTACAAGTTTGGTCAAAATGTATCCATTCATTCTGGAGATAGGGTGCAGAAAAGCCATTTCCCAACAAACTGAGCCCCTGTGTGACCTTAAATGGGGTCAATGTCACCAAAATCTAATCAGTTCTTTTTCATGTCACAACAATATAGCTGTGCAAGTTTGGTCAAAATCCATCCATTCCTTCATGAGATAGGGTGCAGACAAGCCATTTTCCAACAATTTAAGCCCTTGTGTGACCTTGAAAATGGGGTCAAGGTCACCAAAATCTAACCAGTTCTTTTCCATGTTACAACAATATTGATGTACAAGTTAAGTAAAAATCCATCCATTCATTCTGGAGATAGGATGCAGAGAAGTCGTTTTCCAACAATCTGAGCCCTCCTGTGACTTTGAAAATGGGGTCAAGGTCACCAAAATCTAATCAGTTCTTTTCCATGTCACAAAAATATAGATATACAAGTTTGGTCAAAATCCACTCATTCTTTCAGGAGACAGTGTGCAGACAAGCTATTTTCCAACAATCTAAGCCTTAGTATGTATGACCTTGAAAATGGGGTCAATGTCACCAAAATCTAATCAGCTCTTTTCCATGTCTCAACAATATAGATGTACAAGTCTGGTAAAAATCCATCCATTCATTCAAGAGATAGGGTGCAGACAAGCCATTTTCCAACAATCTAAGCCATCATGTGTCCTTGAAAATGGGGTCAAGGTCACCAAAATCTAATCAGTTCTTTTACATGTCCAAGCAAATTAGATGTGCCCGTTCAGTCAAAATCCATTTGTTACTTCAGGAGATAGGGTGCAGACAAGCCATTTTTTAACCTTTTCCAAAATCTAAGCCCTCGTGTGACCTTGCAAATGGGGTCAAGGTCACCAAAATCTAATCAGCATCTTTCCCTCACCCAATGATAAATGTGTGTAACTTTGGCAAAAATCCATCCATTCATTAAGGAGATAGAGTGCAGACAAGAGGTTATGCCGACCTGGACGCGGACAGGATCCGCACTAAAAACAATATGTCCCCCACTATGGTGGGGGACATAATTCTTAAAGTGCCAGTCATAACAGTAGCAGACAACATTCTATAGATTTTGTTTTACTTATCTGAGAAAATAAATAAGGATCTATCATTGGTGTGAGGGGTTAATAGAAAAATCTGTCCCAAGGAGCACTGTCTGGCATCACGAGGCTTGCCGAGTGATGCCAGACTGTGACCGAGAGGGATGGATTTTTCTACCTACCCTTCACATCCATGATTCTTTTTCTTGCACATCTGTCATTTCTGAGCATAGATTTTTTTAATAATGCAGTCACTTCAATTGCTGACGTCAGCCATATTGTGATGACATTACTGTGGTGTTTAATGACGTCACTACGTTCAGTGACGTAAACCTTAACGATGGCACACCTGACATCCAATTACAACCAGTGCATATCAAACATGTAAGAGTTCTAGATTTTTTATCTTACCCTGGGTAGGATAAGAATTTCTATCCCAGGGTTAAATCCAGTATCTCCTTATCTGGTGTGCAAGAAGGTTTATGTTTCATGATCACATAAAAAGCTTTATTTTCATGTAGAAATAAAAAAAAATATATATAGCAGATAGTGAGCAAAGCCCACACACCCCTGCCACAGCTAGCAGACGTATGGTGAACTAATTTTGTATACGCAAAGTTCCCATACTATTGCATGGGAGAAATAGGCAAAAAAAAAAAAAATCTCAGCATCTCTGTTTTCACTTTAACACCAGACTCACCATTGTCAAGGTTTATACAAAATTTGAACACTCTGGCTCTAATAGCACATGAAAATTTATGAGAAAGAAAGAAAAATGGACTAATAAAGAAAGTGATAAGCATAAGGATGCTCATTTTCTCTTAAACAATACAACTAGTCATATCCAATGTTTGTACCAAAGTTCAAAACCCTAGGTGCAATCTTTGACAAAAAATTGTATTGGAGAAAAAGAAAAATGAATAAAAGGAATGATAAGCATGAAGATGCTGATTCTGTCTTACACCATATAAGTAGTCTTACCCAATGTTTGTACCAAAAAAAAATTCAAAATCCTAGGTACAGTAGTTCCTGAGAAACCTTTGACACAAATTTCCCTATGCATTATGTTGGTTTGAGAGATGGAAAAAGGTACAAATGTAATAGAAGGCAAAATAAATTTCATCATTGTGGTTTACTTTTACACAACATACTTCAACCCTCTGTACATGTAGGTGTATACAAAATTTGAAGACTCCCTCTAATAGGAGCTGAGAGATACTTACCAGAAGCAGGACTGACTGCATCCCTGGAATCCTCACTCTCATCATCAAATATTCTGAGTACCTAACATTAAAATGAAAGGCAGTTGATAAATTTAAAGAATATAAGAATATTTTTTTTTAAACTGGCCCTCAAAAATCATAGTTCTTGGAATTTATAATTCATTTGCAGTATTACATGTACCAAAGCATTATTTCCTTATTCTCATGCTGAGACCATCAAAAAAAAAAAAATGCAAATAATTGCCACAGTTGACTCTCGTTATCTCGAACTCACTTATCTCGAATAAACGCTTATCTCGAAGTGAAAATCTGGTCCCTGCCTAAACATGAAAATCTAACAACATGTAAAAAATATTGTGGAAAAGAGGAGAAATTGCTCCTAAGGAGCAATTTCTCCTCTTTTCCACAATATTTTTAATATATCTCTAACCTCAAGAGTCCAATTATACATAAATTTGTTCAATGTGGTTAATCGAATTAGTTTTTCCTCTATTCTGCAAATCTGATATGTCGAAGTACGGATATCTCGAAGTATTTCAGAAAGTCCCTTGGAATTCGAGATAACGAGAGTCGACTGTATATATGGCATAAAGTGGTTTACTAACTCATTAGCTAACAGTTCTTGTGTCTGGACTAAACTGTAAACTAAATCAAGTACAGGTTTTCACATTTTGTTAACAAAGCTCGTTTATTGAGCATCACTGAGAAGATATTTTTGTAAAAGATGTACAAATCAAATTTACTCTTATAGGTCTAGATAAAGAGTGGGTATCAGGTAAATAGTTTTCTTATTTCTTGACGAAAGCATATGTTGTGGTGCTTCTAATGAGTAACACAACATGTTTTCATTGAGAAATAAGAAAAATATAGATACTTTTTGGTTGAAAAAAGCACCTTATCAAGAGCTATGACTCTGTAACATAGTGTTGCAAAATGACTGTTAGTAGTTATATCCTTTACTAGTTATACCCTTAAAGTGCCTAGTTAGGTGACAGGTTGTACAAAATGCCAAACTTTTTTTAGAGGAAAATATGCTCAACTTGAATGAAATATAAAACCCTATTTTCTGAGAAAAATATGAAAAACTCAATTTGTCATCATCTAGTGAATTTGCCCACAGAACATATATAAAAAAAAACACTGTATAGTTTAGACAAACATGTTTCAGCAAAAATTTGAATATAGAAAATCTAACTTACTTTTTTCTTTGGTTTCAAAGACACTATATCTTCATCTTCACTGTTATCACCTTTGAAATGTATAACAAAAATACAAGTTAAAAACTACTTGAGTCATAGCAAATGCTAGCAAAATATACATTGTAGTATCAATTGTAAGAAGCGTTCAGTTTTTTTCTAAATATATAGATAGTTACATGATGTACATGTAATACAGTACTCTGGGTTAGTTTGTTTGTGTTGAGGTTTTACGGCCCAGTCAACCCAATGGAGTCATGTCGAGCGCGGTCAGTTTACCTAACCACACGTTTACTGGGCAGGCTTAGTCCTCTAAGCAGTTAACCAGTATTGTGCACATTCTTTCGCCAGAAACTGACAACTGGCGAAAGAATGTGCACAATACTGGTTAACCGCTTAGAGGACTAAGCCTGCCCAGTAAACGCGTGGTTAGGTAAACTGACCGCGCTCGACATGACTCCATTGGGTTGACTGGGCCATAAAACCTCAACACAAACAAACTAACCCAGAGTACTGTATTACATGTACATCAAGTTACTTCAGAATTTGCTGCTTGATTAAAGACCAACATGCTTTTTTCCCTCAAAGTTTTTTTCTTTCTTTTTTTATGAACTGCACATTGCACGTTCATTTGAGCAGTTAAAAGTTTATTTAGCCCTTCTCTTGCTAAACATGACATGCCCTGTCTTAGCAAACAATGTAGATCCAGATCAGGGCTTCTGAAGAAGCCAACTGATCTGGGTCTGCACTGTTTGTCATTAAGTATGAATTTCTATCAAAAGCACAGATCAAGTAATCTGATTGGCTGGAAAGTAGAAGTGGGCGTGGCATCTTAATTTATTCAGCATGACAATGGTTAAGACATAATGTGAGAAAATATACCTTCTGACATGAACCCAATGAAGTCTTAAATCAGTCTGCGCATTGCATAGTATGATCAGTTATCATTGTCCGTATGGAGAAACTGCATCTCTGGCTATCCAAATAGTGCACAGTGAAGATTCTGATCAGACTGTGCCACTTTTTTGTCAGTTGTGGCTCATTCAATTTCCATGGGGAATTTGAATGTTCTTATTGTTCTGTCATGGCTGTATTTCCTGTGCTATTGGCAACTGTTCTGATATAAGAAGAAAATTAAGCCTCCTTGTTTTTCGTTTGTATTTTAATTTATGGCCCAACAGTCAGAGCTTCAAATGAAAACTGGTCAAAATACTTGCCCTCTTAAATACAGTAAGTTGTAAAAATGATCCCAAAAAAGAGGTTGACATCCTGCAACAAAATACTGAGTGTTTTTCCTCCACCTTGGCTTGGACTTAAGTTTCTGCAGGATGTTGATGTCAAACTCGAAGTATAAGTTAGGAAAATAATCCAACATGCATGAAAATTTTAATATATGTAGTTTTATAAGCCCTATTTTACTTGGGGAACCACCAAGAGAGTAATTGGCAAACTGAAGCTCCAGATCAGACATATAATGCAGCATCTGATCAGGGTCTACATTGTTTGCACTAAATATAGGAATTTCTAAAAAGCACAGTGGTAATAAAAACTAGCTAGACACCCTGCTATTCGAAACAGACCAGTCAAAAGAGTTGTGGTAGAAGAATGCACCACATAAATGGGCTAAGGAAAAATAAACAGTTGTCACCCACTGATACCAGAACTCTAGATAACTAAGTATCTCATTCCTCATGGAAAACATGTCAATGTGGGACCACTGAGCACTTTAACACATCCTTTTGTGGAGAAAATTAAAAACATCAATGCCTTTTTCAGTTACCTCCCATCAATGCTTTTTTAGTTACCTCCCACCCCACCCCCCCTCACCCCCCACCAAAAAACTTTATCTACGGCACTGACTGACACTGTCTAAATCCTCATTACCTAAATCCTGGCTGGAGTTACTACCCTCATCCATGCCTGAATCCACCTTCCTAGACTCTTCTGTGATCTTCACAGGGGCTTCAGGCTTGCTAGGCTGGAAAGAAGAAAAGACAGTGCAGCTAAAAATTATATATGCTGAAAAGGCTCTACACTGTATTCAAGCAGAAGAAGTATATATTGCTCTTGGTTTTCAAACTGATCATTTGTGCACTCACTTCGTGCAATACCAAAAGTATCTACATTAGTGATCCAGATAACTATTTTTCAGTCGGTATCGTACATCAAATCTGAGACCAGTCAGTAACGGCCAAAATCAGGATTCTGGAATCAGTATCCATACCTAAGTGTTATATTCCTTGGCCCAGGAGCAGGTGGAGAGGGGCGGGGAGCACTGTGTTATAATTTTTTTTTTTTTTAAATACGTTTGTATGTCTTTGAATGCTTTGATTTCTGTTTGTGACTCTTGCTGTACATCATTAATTTTTTGCACAGTATAATACAGCTATCATTTTTCTGTATTTACTCTTTGGATCTGAATAATAGTTCTGAAATGGGTCATGAAACTATTCAGTACTATGCGTCATAGCCCCCTTTTCAGGGAACTTTTAATAACAGAAGAAATCACCTTGCCTAGTGTTGAGCCAAGCCAATGTTGAGTTTGACTGGGACCCAGACCACCTGTCATATCAATCACCAGTGGAAGGCCCGCCCATCCCAATCACCACTGATATGGTTAAGAAGGCTATCTCGCAGATGAAGGCAGGCAAAGCAATGGGCCCATCAGGCATAGTGGTGGAGATGATAAGAGCGGCCGGTGACATGGGCGCCTCCATGATCCGTGACCTCGCAGTTGCTATCATTCGTGATGGCAAGGTACCCTCTGACTGGGAGCAGAGTTTCACTATCTGCCTCTACAAGGGAAAAGGGGACGCATTGGAAAGGGGCAACTACCGCGGTCTAAAGCTGACAGAGCAGGTTATGAAAATCCTGGAGAGGATTGTGGACGGCCTCATCAGACAGTTGGTGTCAATCAACGATTCCCAGTTTGGCTTCGTCCCAGGCAGAGGCACTACAGACGCAATCTTTGTTGTCAGGCAGCTGCAAGAGAAGTATCTAGCTGCCAATAAGAGACTCTACTTGGCTTTCGTAGACCTGGAGAAGGCGTCTGATCAAGTGCCTCGGAAGGTCATCTGGTGGGCACTGAGAAAACTTGGTGTGGAGGAGTGGATTGTGTGACTGGTGCAGGGGATGTATGCAAATGCACGGAGCCGTGTCCGTGTTGGTGAGGGGTACAATGAAGAGTTTGAAGTGAAGGTTGGTGTTCACCAATGGATCAGTACTCAGCCCACTGCTCTTCATCATTGTGCTTGAAGCCTTATCACGAGAGTTCCGCTCTGGGGTCCCCTGGGAGGACCTCTATGCCGATGACCTTGTTATCATCGCTGAATCGCTTGAGGAATGTGTCAGGAGGCTCTTGACTTGGAAAGAAGGAATGGAGAAGAAAGGACTGAGAGTAAATGCAGGAAAGACAAAGATCATGATCTGTGGTACGGGACTGGACCTCCTGCAGAGTTCAGGCGAGTTTCCATGCGCTGTCTGTCGCAATGGAATGGGCAGCAACAGCATCTTCTGCAATGGCTGCAAGCACTGGGTGCACAAGAAATGCAGTGGGCTCAAGTGCTTGAAAAGGGACCCTGATTATAGATGTACAAGGTGCCAGGGAACTGCACGCCCCTTGGATGGCAGACCACAGAAGGAAGTCCAGGTCAGACCTGACAAGCTTGAGGTGGTAGCTTCCTTTTGCTACCTAGGAGACATGCTCTCAGCAGCAGGTGGCTGTGAACTTTCAACCACAACATGTATGGAAACCGCCTGGAAGAAGTTCAAGGATCTGCTACCAGTCCTCTCTTCACGCCACCTCTCTTTCAAAACACGTGGCCACGTGTACAGCTCTTGTGTGCAGAGCGCAATGCTCCATGCCAGCGAGACTTGGCCATTGACAAAGCCGAACCTCCAGCGTCTGCAGCGAAACGACAGGGCAATGATCAGACAGATCTGCAATGTCAGGCCACAATACATTGTCACCACCAGGTCCAATGATCTACTTGTGCAGCTTGGCATTGAGGATCTGGACCTCATTCTGAAGGAGAGAAGACTTTGATGGTATGGACATGTGGAACGCTCCAGTGGTGCAATCAAGACAGCCTTTGACATACAGGTTGATGGAAAGCGTGGGCCTGGGAGGCCTAAAATGACATGGAAGCAGCTGACAGAGAGGGATTGCAGAGAGTGGAAGCTCTCGGCTATCAACCCTCATAATAGACGTACCTGGAGATCTGGTGTGAGATCTGCCATGCGTGCAGCAAGCCAGCTATCTGGAAGGGGGTCCACTGATGTGGATGTTGCCTCTGTACCTGCACGTTAATCGAAAATCCGATTATGATTATATGATGATAGTATTTGGCAGTGATTTTTTTTACCTGCGTGTCCCACTATATATCATCACGAAAACATGCCTGTATAATTTTGACCCCATTAAACCCCATTTTTATATAGTAAAACTGGGGTTTACAGGGGTATACCTTATTTTTCTTATTTCCGGTCAAAAACATTGATTGTGGGTACTCATTAGTACTGCCTCATCGAGGCGGTTCTAACGAGTACCCACACTCTATGTTTTGAGCAGAAATATGAAAAATATCAGAATTTTTTATCTGAAAATTTTCAGTTTTTGTTGGTAAACTTTTCAGTATACTTGAATAGGCATGTTTTCATAATGTACTCATAATTTTTCTCTGGGACTCACAAATTTTGTATATGCGAGTCCCTGGACTGACAAAATACAGTAGACAACTGCTTAAAATATGTTATAGACTTATGATTTTATTATGGGACTCAATGAATTTCAATCATTTGAGTCCTTGGGACTCAACAGAACCAAATTGTAAATACATGTAAATCACTGATTTGGGTTACTCCACCTTTGGATTATTTCTTGTTTCTTTTAATACCTGCTCTACCAGGTATTTGGTCATCTATTCTGATAAGACCAACCAAGGGTACTTAGCTTTCCAGCTACTGTAAGTTTTATCAGTGATTTTATCATCTGCATGCTGTCAGCTACTTTCACTTCCATCACAGTTTACAGATCAATCACTATCTCAGATGCGATTCTGTACCCATTCACGATTCACTGCATGCAATTGATGACTTCATCAATTATATTGCTCATTAAAGACGCTGAATCAAAAAACAATGACTGGCTACAATAACCTATTATTTTATTTTGATGTGGTCCTGCACTCACTTTCCTCCTTCATTGTTTTCTGGAGGCCATTTTTCTGCAATCTGGGATAATGATGTGGAGAACCAGCAGCTCTTAAGCACAGATATACAGTACAGCTCAAGTGGTTTTTCAAAATCCCCCCCGAACCGGTGGGTGGATTTTTTAGCCCACCGCTGATTCTCCCGATACCCCACTCCAGTTCCCCCCACGACGGATTTTTCGCCCACCGCGTTTCCGCTGAGTTCCCTCCGCAAAACCACCCACTTGCCTGTAGAACTCCGCGGTGGTCAAAAGTTTATCCTGGCGAACTCGCAATGAAAGATTAGTGACATCACAAAAGATTGACAGCTCTGAATTTTCCGGGTTTACATGGGGAGGAAATCCCAACCTTTATTTTGCTTATACATCAATCGGCTGATTTGCCGCTGAATAAATACAGAAATATTTCTATCTAGAGATTAACAACTAAAAGAAAAAAAAGAAGAAAAGAAAAAAAAAGAACTGATGAATAAAACAAGAAAAAAAAAAATAACATATTTCTGTTTGTTTATTTCTTACCTTGTACCCAGGTACTTAAAGAGGCGCTTGTGCTAACTTTGAGGCTTTTATTTGGAGATCAATGAACATCATCCCGAAAAAAAAACAAAAAAAAAAAAACACGAATAATGCCTTGGAGGCGGACACATTAATCTCCGAAGGTCCGGATCACGCATTCGATCCCCACAGATTGTAGTGATTTATCATGAAACACATGTATTTTGCTACGGTCATTCGCTCCTTCCACTGCATCAAGATTGGCAGTTACAAGTTTCTGGCGGAAGGGTGTTCAGTGTACTGGTTAACTGCTTATTGTATAAGCATGCCCTCTCTTTATCGGCACGACTCCTAAAAAATGCTGTTCCCCATAAACCAGACTCGTAAAGCAATTGCAGTTAACTCCCTTTTAAGTCAGTTGCAGTTAGCTCCCTTAAAACAGTAAAAAACCTACAGTGTGAGAACCTTACCCCGCATTTATCAGGGTACAAATGAACATTATGTTACGTTATTCTCTTACAGCATAATACATTAATAACATTATATTTATTGGCTTTAACAGCAATTTTCAGAACTTTCGTTTCCATGTAAAGTGTTCTGTTTTTGTGTCTTCAACATCCGATATGCAAACCAAGACCGTAATTTATTTAACGAGTAAAAGAGACGAATGGGCTCTCTGGGCAAATTCAGCAGACAACAAATTGAATTCGTTATTTATTTATTTATTTATTTTATTTATTTATTTTTTTTTTTTCCATTACCCAGAAAACAGGATTTGACATTTCATGCAATGGAGACAGTTTGCATGAAATGCAAATCCTGTTCTTTTGGAAGAATGAAAAAATATTTCAAAATGTCGTCTGCTGAAAATTGTACCCAGGGTGCTAAGCGTTAAGGTTTGCACAAACAAATCGCGCATGAGTCTGTGCAAGGCAAAACCTACAATAAAACTTGTACGAAGAGACGGATCAGTCTGCACACTCTGCACATCTGTAGTCTGATTAGAACCTTCGCTAATCGTATGTACCTCCTATGATCACTGGGTTTAACAAAACATCTTGTGCAACGAGCGAAGACTCGGGTCAGTCTGCGCAACTGCACATTCTGATAAGAGCATTTGCTGATCGTATTTACCTTCGACAGCTAGGTTGTCCAAAGTGGGATAAACAGTGCGACTGCAACAGCACATTCTGATCAGACCCTTCGCTGATCGTACAGTATGCAAGAATCTTGCTTTATAAAGTGGGTCATGCACAGACTGACCTGAGTCTTTGCTGGTCGCACGACATTGTAGTATTGTAGGTTTTGTCTGGTTCAAAGTACGTACTGGTACATTGTAAATCATACTTCAGATATGAGAACTTTGTACCGACATAATTTTGGTTTGAACTAGAACTAAACGGCCTAGTCAATACTATTTCGGTCTTGTTGAGCCCAGACACTTTTCCGAGGCGGGCTTATTCATAAGCTATTAATCATTTCAGCAGAAACTGACAACTGCCCTTCTCTTTTTTCATATACTTTGACGACAGAGTCTACTTTTGGAGTTAAACCAAGGTCCACACCTCCGTATGACCTTGCTGTTAGTGGGACGTAAAAAAAAGAGATTGTCATTAGCTTCTTTGGCCTCTTGTGTTCGTAAAGTGTGTTTTTGTGTGACAGACACCCTTTTCACATGGGCTATCTTACTGATTCTATGCCTCTTTGATAGTAAATTGCTAATGACATGTTTGGTTGCTGCACGCGAGTGAGAATTTCGCGGTCTTTTACCACAGTACGACATTTATATTGAGCACGTGCGGTTGTTGCATGGGAAACGGCAGTTACAGGAATACCAAACATAAATATGTTATTCGTGCACTGGGGGCGTATGTTTGATTCTCTTTGTGATTTTTTATTGTTTGTTTTGTTTTCTATGGCACATTAAGTAAAAATGACCATGCCGGACGCATTTGTTGGCCGGACCAGACTGAGCCACAGAATCGGTACTTTTTCATATGGAGCTTTGTTGCGGCCCATGTTACGTGCTCGAACAGTGAGTGGGGCTACCAGGGTTTTCTGTGGACCAAGGGAACACCCAAATATATTTCAAGGAACAAGGCAGTATTGGTTAATATTTCAAGAGAACAATGGAATAAACCTAATTTTGGGGGGATCGGAATGTGGCAATTTGGAAAACTCCTCGATCCATTTCTATGCACTGGCCGTACGCATGCGTTATTTTCCCAGTGCTTGCACTAACTGTCAAAATCAGGAAGTCCGGACTTCCTAGCTCAAATATCTGGAGGTCCTGGTGATCAAATTTTCAGAAATTCAAACTCAATATTCATAAAATCTCATTTATAGTGTAAAACCGCCATTCTTAAGCTAAATAACACATAAATTCATTCTAAATTTTTGTTATAAATGACTAAATATCTTTAAAAGTTGGGAGTTCCAGACTTCCTGGCATTGATTTTTGGAAATCCCAGGGCAATTTTTGGGAGTCTCTGACTCCCAGACTTCCCTTAATGCAAGCACTGTTGTCCGTCGGTAATCCCAGTGTTTCGATGCTTTGTTAATGTTCAAAAGGATGCTAATGAGCAAAAACTGATTCAAGCAGGACGTACGATGCAATTTATGCACCGAATTTGCGGTACGTTTTGTGTACGTAGGTCCCAACAATTCTGTACACTCATGGTGAATGGGAATGCTGACAATCAAAATTTGTTAATTGCTGTCACACACTGAGTTGAAAGGACTGATTTTTATCACATATGCAGTTTGGTCCTGTTCAACCGAAACATGCCGAAAAAGTATGACTGGCTTTAGCCATGCCCCTTTGGAAACAGTTTTCACACTTCATCACGGAAACACCGCGTGGCCCCCATGGCTGTTTCAATTGCCTGTCATAATCGCATCAAATTTTACCTGTTTGAAAGTAATTTTATCAGGCGATTTTTACCGCCGGGACACAGTGGATCCACCGGCCCGGGTGAAGGGTGAAACCACCGTGGGATACTAAAATGTAATCCTTCCCACTTGAATCCACGCCCCACCTGCTTGGGTGGGGGAGGATTTTGAAAAACCACCTGAGCTGTACTGTATACACATACTTTTAGAGCTGGGAAATAGCCACACAGTGTATAGGAATGAAACATCTAAACAGACTACTACTGAACAGGTTGACTTCATATTGGATGGTGCTAGATGACAACAAAGAATATAATATGGTAGAGAAATAGACTATCATAGATATGACTAATATTAGCTTAAAATGCGTAAAGCAGAACAGAATATTCTTTATTGTCAAATATTAAGTACTAGTCAACATCACAGGGACATTGGTCATAGACGGTTTTTTTTATTATTAAAATAGAAAACAGTTCTAAATACACAAAATATTTGACCTGGGAGGAAAGCAACATCAACAAAGACTGATACCATAACCGTAACCTATTTTGCATGCTGATTATTTACAAAAGCAAACGTATGGTTTCAAATCCCTTACCCCAGTCTATTCCCTGAACACCCTAGTTTTCCTGTATGTCAAGCAAAATCCCCAGAATCCATTAGGAATATATATAATTGAGACATTTTTCAACAATTATATTGTTCATTGCTTCAGTTTTAGCCAGCCAAAACTTAGGTTCTGCCCACAAGTAAATTTACATTCTGGAAGTTGGTATTTTCCAGGGCCAGAAGCATTTTTGATTAGATAACATAAATCAAAGAGGTAATTCAGCTTGCTTTGCAGCAGGAAATACCCACTTTCAAAATGCAAATTTACTTGTGGGTGTAGCGCAAGTGCGGGCTTGCTGGACCTGCAGAAATGAACACTGTAATTGTTAAAAAAAACGCCTGGATTATATAAATTTCTAATGGATTCTGCTTGACAAAGAGGAAAACAAGGGTCTGGGAAATAGATGGGGGTAAGAGTTTTAAAACAATACATTTGATCTTGTAGAAATCAGCATGCAAAATAGGTTAGGGTATCAATCAAGGTTGATGTTACTTTCCTCCTGGTCAAATATAAAACTACCCAGAAGGAACTTTTGGAATATTTCCGTTTCAACTGAAAAGAACAAAAAAAAAAAAAAAAAAAAAAAAAACATGTACCCGTGTCCCTGTGGTCAACATAAAACATGTAGGGCTTTTTATCAACAAAACTTTTATCTACTCCATATAATACGCTATTTGAGGCGTATGGAGTACCTGATGGATTCAGAACAACGGTATATCAACAAGAAATTTAAAAGATAACAAGCAAATTCAGAGACAACATGGATAAAGATAATTTATATATTTTGGAAGCAAGAAACGCCGATCAGTCATAATTGTGGCATTTTTATATAAATGTGGAACATATAAGAACCTCTGTTTCTTGCAGTGAGGGATCCATCGCAAAATGTCTTGAAAATTGCTCAAAATCTTGATTCTGATATTTCACACATCTTTGTTTACGTTGGATTTCCCGCGATTTATTCGAGACTACTAGCGCAATAGTCGTGCCAAATTAGCATAACAGTCGTACAAGTTACTAGGACAGAGGCGCTGTGTGTGTGTGTGTGTGTGTGTGCGTGCGTGCGTGCGCGTGTGTGACAGAGAGAGAGAGAGAGAGAGAGATAGATAGATAGATAGATAGATAGATAGATAGATAGATAGATAATGAGAAAGAGAGAAATCTGGAATGTTTAAAAACTGCTCTAAACTCTGGTAATAATATAATAAAATTTTGTTCCAATAAAGAGACTTAATTTAGAACTAAACGCAGTTTACCTTAGAATACTCAAGAAATTCGCCGTCTGATTAGAAAACGTGTTAACTTTACCAAAAACAAGACAGGAACAAGTATGTTAAGCCGTTTTATTATTTCTTATGAAAAATAGATATCGAATATATCTTATATGATATAAGATATCTTAAATAGGATATAAGATATCTGAATTAGTATATCAGATATCTTACATCCTATATTAGATATCTTATGTCCTATATAAAATATCTGATATATCATATTAGATATCTTATATATAAGATATATCTTATATATAAGATATCTTATTTACCATATAAGCAATCATATTTGTTAAATAAGATATCTGATGTATTAATATAAATATCTGATATTATAAATAAGATATCTGATATATTAAAAGATGTGTTGTTTAATTGAATAGATGAGATATCTTCTTCAATAAATAAGATAAACTATATCCTATATAAGATATATGCAATATAAGATATCTTATATACCAAATCATATATCGTATTTACTAAATAAAATATATAGGATATATCTTATTCACTAAGGAAGTTATTTTAATGTTTTAATAGTGATTATATGTTTTCGCAATTCAGATATCAAAACGTTATATCAGGTATCGTATATACATTGGAGGGAAAAAAAACAAAACAAACAATCGTCGCTCCCCCAGGCCGACTCAGAAATATCACAACATCTCCAAAATGTTCGAACGGCTACTGACAGTGCCAACAGATGTTTAAAATTGAAAAGCTGAAATTCATAAAATACTAATAAAGTCATCAGCTAAATCACGGCCGTTCTTGGCACTCATGCCTAAAAGAATGTGAGATTTATGCGTTTTATGCATTCTTGATGTTATGTCAACTTATTATTTAGAGAAGCTTTCACTATTAACAAAGTTTAGTCTCCATAACAGTTCAACTACTTATGCTTTTCACACGAAAAGCATGCGAAAAATATCGTGGATCCAGTTGATGGGCTTGATAGAGGTGCGAAAAGACAACGGATAGAACTGACCAAAAAATAGGTGCGAGTCGACTAAGGTCGAAATGACTACCACAAAAACTATGGGGTGCCGTTTCACTATTTGTTCCCTATTTAAAGATATTCACAATTATTTATGGATATCCATATTTCGAATTAGTGATATCCATAATTCGAATAAGCAAAACCCATAATTTTTTTATGAATATCCATAATTTTTTTATTGATATCCATAATTCGAATCAGTGATCAATAATTCGAACTATGAATATCATTAGTTCGAATTATAGATATCCAATGATCTAACTGATTTATGAATATCACTAATTCAAACTATGGATATCACTAATTCGATTTGTTGATATATCTTATTCGAATTATGGATATCACTAAATCTACCCATTTATGGATACGACTAATTCGAATTATGGATATAACTTATTCGAAATAGTGATATCCATAATTCGAATTAGTGATTTAGATTATTGGTCATCTATATTTCGAATAAGTGATATCAATAATTCGAAATAGAGGTATCAATAATTCGGCCCATTTTTTTTTACCACTAATTCGAGTCATGGATATTACTTATTCATCTTTGCAAATAATAAGCCTAAACACTATCGCATCTGCGGTGAATTATGGATATTACCTATAAATAATTCAAATTGGTGATATCATTAATTCAGCCCATTTATTGATATCCATAATTCGAATTATGAATATCGAACATTCGATTTAGTAGTACATATTATTTGAATTCGTGATAATAGTGATATCCATAATTCGAGCTGAATTATGGATATCCATAATTCGAATTAGTGATACCATATATCCATAATTCGAATTAGTGATATTAATAAATGGACTAAAATAGTGATATCACTAACACTAATTATGGATATCCATAATTCGAATTACGGATATCTATAGATAGGGAATAAATAGTAAAACGGCACCCCATATAAAAAAGGTGACCATGCTGATAGAGAAACAGGATGCATTGATAATTCGAGGGCGACTGGTTACCAATCGAGCCTGTTCGGATATTTTTGTGTACATCTAGATAGGGAGGCTTCATTTGATTCAGTTTGATAAACATATGATAGCTTATATAATGTATTAAATATCTTATATAAGAAACTTAAGAAAATATCTTACGATAAAAGATATCTAATATGATACATCAGATATGTTTTAAATAAGATATCTGAATTAGCGAATAAGATATCTTATATGCAAATGTTAATAAGAGATATAATATTATATTTAATATAAGATATCTTATATACATAAATAATATATCTGATATATATTCATATATAAGATATCTAATATAGTATATCAGATATCTTAATTAGTAAATATTGATATCTGATTTAGTCAATCATATATCTTATATGGGTATATAAGATATATTTTTTCTATATTAGATTTCTGACATGTTATATAAGATATTTAATATAATATATAAGATGTCTGTTATACTATATTAAATATTTGATCTATTTGAATAAATCAGCTATCTTCTTTATCAATTCAAATATCTGATATCCTATATAAGATATCTAATATATCAGATATCTTATATAGCGTATAAGATATCTTATATAGCATATAAGATATCTTAATTGACATATACGGTATCTTATTTATAAAAGATATCTTATATAATATATCAGATATCTTATATGTTATTTATCTGATATTCTAAATCAGATATCCGATTTATAGAATAAATAGTAAAACGGCTTGCCATAAGGAAGGATAGACTTCACTTCAAGCAGGTAAAGCATCTGGTTCATAGTAAAATCAAATATGCATAATTATAATAGCTATTTAGCTGTTATACTCGTGGTGGGCTCTAAGTGTGTGGATGAAAATACTGGAATTGCTTCAAAGAAACTGTTTTCTCTAATAATAATAATAATAGTAATAATAATAATAATAATAATAATAATAATAATAAAAGAATAGCAGACAAGATAATCAGGGTATTTCCTCATTGAAAGATAGTACTGATAATCGAGTATAGTGAGAACATCAAAAAAGCAAACCTTCTGAATAGGCAATTTCAATCTGTTTTTACATGCTTCTCTCCACTTAGTCTAGGGCAACTATGTACCCAAACTATTCAGAATTTATTTCATGATTCATATAGCTTATCAAATAATCTAAAATCCTCATATCCGTCTATGTCAAAAATTATTATTGATCAGAATGGAGTTCTGAAACTCTTATCAAAGCCCAATCCAGGAAGACTGCTGGGATTGACTCAATCGAACCAGTTGATTTAAAAGAATTAAAAGAAGAGATTGCCCCTGATATCTGTCTGATGTTTGAGATATCACTTCAATCTGGTCAACCGCCTGTAGAATGGACAAAAGCACAAACCAGTCCCGACTTTAAAAAAGGCGATAAAACAGATACAGCCAGCTATATGCCCATCTCCTTGACATGCATTGTGTGCAAGGTGATGGAACATATAATTGCACACAATATCACCGAGCACCTCACTCAGCAGGACATCCACTATTACCTACAGCACGGTTTTCGTGGAAAACGCTCCTGCGAGACTCAACTTATGCAGCTTGTGGAAGACCTAATTAGGCAGCTGACTTTAGGAAAGCAAAGTGATTTAGTGCTTCTAGATTTTAGTAAAGCTTCCAATAAAGTAAATAATTTGAAACTGCTGCTAAACTTTCAAATTTTGTTGTAAATGGAAATATTTTACACTGGGTTTAATCCTTTTTTAACAAGTTGCTCTCAAACTGTAGTACTAGAAGGGGAGTCTTCAGATGTGGTGCCAGTCAACCTCAGGGGTACCCCAGCGGTCTGTACTGGGCCCGCTCCTCTTTCTTTTGTACAAAAATGACCTTCCCGGCAATATCCAATCTCAAATGGGCTTTTCGCAGATGATACTGTAGTTTACTTAACTGTCTCTAACGCGCAAAGTAGTAGCATGCTCCATTCCGACCTAGACAATGCTGGGAACGAACCTGGGACATGAAGTTTAACCCTGGTAAATGCCAGGTGCTCCATGCCTCAAGGTCTAGAAGCCCCATTAAGTCAAAATATTTTATGCATGGTTAGGAAATTAAGTCTGTGGATTCAGCCAAGTGCCTTGGAGTAAACATCATTAGATTCTTGATCAATAAATTGGAAAACAGTAATATTACAACAGCAACAAAAACAACAATAACAGATCATTATATATAAAGAACTGCAGATGGTGATTACAAGGCTATTTCTCGCAAACCAAACCCACTGAAACCAGGCTATCCTGCTGACAAATCTTGATTTACCCCGCTTATCCGACCCGTAGAACAGATAAAAAGGAAGAACTTTATGTACATTCAATACATAAATTGTATATATAGGCGGTCTTGTATTTGCATGAAGACATCGGTTGTACAGACGACTGACGTCAAGAACGTGACCAATGACGTCAGTTTATATTGCCTCAGGCGTGAACGTAAAGAATCGAACCTCTGTCGTCGATGGCGTAGACTGCTTCTTTGAAAGGTAAAAAGAAACCCTTACAAACGCTGAAATATTGGATCTAATCTGCTCTAATTAAAGCTGTATTACATCAAAAAGCATGCAAGAAAAAGAATCTAACATTGCTGTTGGATGCAGAGTGAAAAATTTCGTTCTCTGAATAACTGTTCGGCATCACTCGGCAAGCCTCGTGACTCGGCATTACTCGGCAAGCCTCATGCCGAATAACGGAATTTTCAGTCTACTCATCACAATCAAGAAAGGTTCTTATAATCCATTAATTGCATCTCTCTGTCTGTTTCTCTTTTTCTCTCTGTTTGCGCTCGGGTGCGCGCTCTTATTTTACTTGTGACAGATGTTGATGGTTTTATAGATGATGGTTTTGTTAAATGTTTTCCATGTTGACTGCACTTTGTAGTGTCAAGTTCGATCATCACGGTGGTGGCCGGTTTTGCAGGACGTTAATACTAAGGAGAATTGTTAACGTGTTTCTATCCGAAAAATGGGGCACTGTATTAATATCATCCCTGCCAATGAATCAGACTACTAGATAATTTGTAATAATATTACGTTAACGAGGCCCTCCCAGGCCTTGTTTCCCCAAATCAAAATCTTAATTTTCTATATTCCCTTCTCTCTGAAATTACCTTTGTTCTCCTGTTCCCTTCATTTTAGACTTGTGTTCTCCTGTTTCCCTGAAATAACTGATGTTATTCACCTGTTCCCCAGAATCCCTGGGAGGGCCTCCTCAACGCTAGGTTTTAGCACTTTATCACCTACAATCATCAAACCTGGCATACTCTTCTTCCTTAAATGGGTCTAACACTGTGGCATCAGCATCATTTTAAGACTTTGACAAATGTTTCACGGTCTAATGTCTCTTTTTAGCTAACCTGAGCGAGGCTTAGGATAAGCTACAGTCATTACCCTCTGTCCGTCGAACGTCCATTAAACTTTTAAACGACTTCTTCTTTAAGACCACTGTGTCAGTTTGTTTTAAATTTCATCTGGAGCCTTCTTCGGGTGGAGGAACGCAAATTTAATCAAATGGTCACGTTCGATTAAACAAGATGGGCACCATGCCCATATATGGCAAAACAAAGCAACACACACACACACACACACACACACACACACACACACACACACACACACAACAACAAAACAAAAAAAAAAAAAAAAAAAAAAACAAAAAAAAAAAAAAAAAAAACAAAAAAAAAAACAAAAAAAAAAAAAAAAAAAACAACAACAAAAAAAACGCCTAACATCATCTCCAGCCGTGAGGCTAAATCTTGATGTAACATCGGGGATGGGAGGACTAGACGGATCTTTGGACTTTTTACGGCACAGACAAATTTGCTTCCTCTAATCTTTTATCTAGAATTAATGTTGGAAAGTCGATTTCTCAAACTGACGAATGGAAAAAAATCTTACAGTGTTTCATTGAAGCTGCACATGCCTTCAATTTGGGTCAAACTTTTGTCCCTCTGGAGGTGTCTGTCCCTACCCCGGGCTATATAGATGTATACAATAATGAAAAAAATGCATATAAAATAAGAGTGGATTTTATTTTTAATTACAGCAAAGGAGCTTTTTAATTACTGTAAAATTCTCTCCCTTGCGTGTATCTGTCACTATACATGTATAAAATCATGAAAAAAAAAAAAAAAAAAAAAAAAAAAAAAAAAAAATAAATAAATAAATAAATAAATAAAAATAAAAAATCCACATAAAATCAGATTCAAGCAATTTTTCAATATTACGACAAATTATCAAAAATGACCAAACATTTTCGGTTTTTATTAAACTTTTGTTACCCCTACCCTGGGGCTTTATACATGTATAGCAGCCTTGAGCTCCCTTTTAACTTTGTTGTTTTTTTGCGGCACATATGACCCTTTTCCTGTAATACATTAGTGTGTGTGTGTGTGTGTGTGTGTGTGTGTGTGTGTGTGTGTGTGTGTGTGTGTGTGTGTGTGTTCTTTGGCAATGTATTTATCCTCAAAATTCGTTTCAATTCTCAGAAACGATTCGGTACCTTTTTGCCAGTCTCGGTTGAAATGATCGTTTTCCGGTAATGAAATATTGTTATAATTGGGCCTGGTCATGCGAAAAAGTGCCTTCGGACATGATCAAAATGCACAGATTCAGATCATCTTGCGCAGGCGCAAAGTATCATCCGGGCCTTTGCTCTCCATTCATACATTGTGTAGTATCCAAATGATTCAGTTAGGGGACAGTGAATTAAGTCCCTGATCAGACTGATGCGCAGTCTGATCAGGGCCTTCGCTGCCCGCATGCCCGAAGACACGTTTTCGCATGGCGTGGCCCCTATTATCCTTTGTATCTTTTTATTCTCGGCACTTACGTCATTACACCCTCGGGCATTCCGGTACATTTATTTCTTATCATCATTTCTCATGATTTTATGCTTCCGTTCATCTGGAAGATTTTTTATCAAGATTTATTTTTTGATTGGCTCATATGACAAGACACATGTTTAATTTTTGTTAAGATTTCTACGTCAAAAAATTGGTCTCAACATTCGGACAACACGACATATAAAACACTACAGAGAGGTTAGGATATTTTATATTTGTAATAACACTAAACATGCATGGTAAAAATAAATAAATAAATAAATAAACAGGCGACATTTTGGAATACTTTTTAATTTTCCCCTGCAAATAGGGTTTGACATTTCATGCGAATTGTCTCCACGTGAAATGTCAAAGTGTATTTTTATTAGGAGACAATATGCATGACATGCTTAAGCTTTTTTTCTGGGAAAAGTAAGAAAAAAAATCAATTTGTTGTCTGCTGAATTTGCCAAAAGGGCGGTAAAGGTAAGTTTTTCTTCTTTACTTTTTTTACTATCACTACGTTTATTGTTTCTGAATGAGTTTTTGTTGTTATCTGCGTCACCACTACTACTACTTCAGCAACAACTGGCACCATTAATATTTATTACTACTAATTTCCGTCATGTGATTTGTTTGAATGTTATTATAATATGAGCCGGGGCACAGCATTTCCGACAAAATTGCGCACTGACAGCGAAGTATCAGACCGAACGTGTGCATGAGCAGTCTGATCAGAATCTTCGCGGGGCACGGTGTGAATATTAAATGGTTCACAGCGTCTGCATGCGGACAGCGAAGACTGATGCGCAGGCTGATATGAGTTTTCGCTGTGCGCTCATGCAATCGTGTAAAAAATGCTGTGCCCCGGTCAATCAATTCTTACCGTTGTTACCGTCACTACTGTTTATACTACTCCTCGTGCTCAAAACTATCGGATCATTACGACAATTTTGCTGCTGATTTCTGCTGCTGCTACTGTTCTCATATTTCTATAAATTCGTCATAATATTACATTTGAACCCCCATCATTTTTACTACTTCAGCTTCTTTGTCAACTGCTATAAATTCCTTTAATTAGTTATTATAGTCATTTTTTACAAGTATCTTCTACTCTTCCACATCCTTCTGCTACTGCTACTGTTCCCATATTTCTATAAATTCGTAGTGATATTATTACATTTGTACCACCATCATTTTCACTACTGCAACTACTAGTAGGGATAAAAGATATTCATCTTATTTATTTTATTTATGTATCATAATCATTTTAGGGGCGATTGCCAAACAACCTCCAGCTTTAACATACCAGACCAACCTAATAACTAACTAACAAACAGTTCCCTCTAACGCTGATAAAGCTAAATTCTGCATTTAAGCATAATTATTAACCTTATACACTTTGATGCTAAAAATAGCGAATAAATAAACAAAACCAAAGAAATCTTAAGACTTTTAAAGAAATAAGACTTTCACACTTCATATTGAATCCAATATCGTTGGACAATTATGATCGCACCAAATCTACAGCGTTGGGTAAAAAGTGGAACCAGAGCCGCTCCCTGACCGGGTCTTACTGAACACCGGAAAGTTACCGAAAAGGACTTTATTCATATGGTATTACAATTTACGTATGACACTGAAAAGAATATTTTTAACACCGTGAAGGGGATATCCAGTATCGAAAGTGGTTACATTAAATCTTGTCCATATAAAAAATAGAAGTCTTGTTTTCGGTACCCGACACCCCCATTTCGGTCCGATTTAGCATTAAAAGTGTCTTTTTATCAATTTTTGTTTGAACTGCTTGGACGGGTTGGGTTGCGGGGGCGGGCGTTTGGGGGTGGGGGGGGGGGGGGGGAGGGGAGAGGGGTCGTGCACCTGTAAGAGTAGGCATTTTTTTAATGTCAGCATACAGTCAGTTCTGGAGGCCTGTAGAATTTCAACAGCCTCCCAATTAGCACTAGCACTCTCAGTGCTTTGATTCTACAAGTATCTTCTCTTCCGAATCCTTCTGCTTCTGCATTGCTATAATTCTTATTTGTTGTTACCGTCACCAACACAATGTTATTATCATAGTAACCCATTTATGTCGAGTTGACTCTTCTATACATCTCTTTGGACAGATCCATTTCTTTAGGGATCATTTATAGTCTTCATTCTTATTAATTTTATTTTCTTTTTTTTTTACAAAAAATACCACATATTTATCGTAAATGCTAGGACCACTCGTTTTAAAATTAGAACAAGTCTATGTCATTACCTGATGCACATGTCTGAAAACTGGTGGGTGTGTGGCAAAATGTGTAGACTCTGATCAGACTCCTAGTTCTGATTTGAGTTTACACTGCTGCTTAGGTCTATCTGTCCGAAAACTGAGAGTTAATACGGTATTCTCGGAAAGGTAAGAACCAGTCGATAGATTTAGCAAGGTTCGAATCTTTCCTACACATGCGTTCAGGGACATGTGTGCTAAACAAATCTCTTAAGGAGACTGGACATCAACATCACGAAATCATACCTATATAACTTTGACCCCCTTAAACCCCACTTTCATACAGTAAAACTGGGGTTTGCAGGGGTATACATAATTTTTCTTATTTCTGCTCAAAAAATAGATTGTGGGTATTCGTTAGAACCGCCTCTGCGAGGCGGTTCTAACGAATATCCACAATCTATGTTTTGAGCAGAAATATGAAAAATATAAGAATTTTTATCTGAAAACGTTCAGTTTTTGGTGGTGAAATTTTCAATATATTTGAATAGGCGTGTTTTCGTAATGATAAAGTTTGTTGTTTTTGACGAAGGAGACAAATTTTGAGAATTTCTGTTATGCTTTACTCCATACCAATTTCCTTCTGCTAAAGGGACTACTCGAAAAAAAAAAAAAAAAAAAAAAATCAAATTCTTTCCTTTTAGGGTAGGCCACTTTTCAGAAGGGAGGCAAAATCATTTGTTAGGGTTACCTCCCTTGAAAGTTTATCCCTTCCCTTTCGATAGATTTGCAAGGTTCGAATCTTGTCTGCGCATGCGTCCAAGGACATGTGTGCTAAGCGACTGGATACAGACAGTAGTTTTTGACGAAGGAGACAAACTTTGAGAATTTCTGTTATGCTTTACTCTTTACCAATTTCCTTCTGATAAGGGGACTGCTCGAAAAAAAAAAAAAAAAAAAAAATTCTTTTCTTAAAGAGTAGACCACTTTTTAGAAGGGAGGTAAAATCATTTGTCAGGGTTACTTCCCTTGAAACATTATCCTTTCCCTTTAACGCAGAACGAGGCGTTTGATCTGGGTCTACACTGTTTGTATCAAATACAGAAAACATGGCAGTTGTAAAAACTCACAAAAAAAAAACCAAACACAAAAAAACAACAACAAAAAAACAACAAAAACAACAACAGCAAAAAACAAGCAGACATCCATTTTAAAGGAAAAGGACCTGTCCAAAGCTGAGGTAGTCCGCTCGGTATAAATGGGTAAAGCAGACAGCGCGGGTGCAGACCACTCGTTTTTCTTTGGTCTGGTCGGTTCATAAGTTGAAGTTATGCAAAACTTAAAAGGGCTTTAATGCCTTGAAGTCAAGTACACATTTTAACAATATATCAATAATGTCTTAACCGAGATACAAAATCTTCTACAAACTTTTAAGCACAAGATTGATTAAAATAACTGTCAATGTTGATCAACACAAGAAAAAGTCCCTTATTGCACCTGCAGGCACCGAAGGCCCAGGGCAAACGGACCACGCCAGGCTGCGCATGGCCTGGGCCTTCGTTACCCGCTCAGTGAATCGTTCAATACTGTAGAATATGCTATCGAACAGAGAAGCTCTTAATCAGACTGTGCTGATCCGTAGACAGAGCTGGAACATCGCTGTTTGCGTATTACATTAGGTCCATTTTCTTAAGTTACGTCCCATTAATGGTTTTCTCTATTTACTATACGTATATATACCATGCACCTATCAACCAGTATACATCTGGTGCATTACATTCTACAACAGAGTGTTGATGTGTAACGCGCACAAAGGGGTCGACAGGACTGTAATTCCAAACAGGAGGGGTTTGCAGGGCCCAAAGAGAGCTCTTCAACTAATTGCTGCCACGGACTACAGGTAGGCTGCGCTGGGGATTTGGTACGATTTGCTTGTTTTATTATTATTTTTTTAAACAAAAGGACTTAAGTTTGTACAAATAGCGTGATCGGTTACTTGTTGCTATTTATATAAATATCTTGTGGTTAAGCGTTTTAAAATGTATGAAAAGAAACTAACGTTATAACAAAATGTCGCGCGCTATACGAAAAGCTGTCTTTAAGGAATACACATCCACACAATCTGATCAGGGCTTCGGCTGTCTGCAAGGAAAAGCAAAGACCCTGACGTGACTGTGCGGATAGATCGGGAAATCAGAATCTTTTTTTTTTTTTTTTTTTTTTTGCAAACCGTATTTACACTAAATATTATGACAGGCTTGAGTAAATGATGTAGACCCAGATCAGACGCCGCGCGGAACGCGGCATCTGATTAGGGTCATCATTGTCATTCATACAGTAGTTTTAGACAAAGTAACAAAATATTAACCCTTGTACTGCTGAACCCGGATATACTCTGACTTTGCAAACAGTGTAGATCTAGATCAGTTGGATCTGCACTGTTTGCCATTCAGTATGTGAATTTTTGTCAACAACCTGGATCAAGCAATCTGATAGGATGAAAATTAGAAGTGGGCGGGGCATCTTAATTTATTCAGCATGGCAAGGGTTAAAACTGATTTATTGAAAAGGCAAGTAAAGCTGACTAACTGAAAGTCTTTTAAGACAAGTATGATTATTTAAGATATCCCAATATTTAGGGTATTTGTAACTACAGCCATGTCTGAGCAACCAGCGTATACCCTTA
This sequence comes from Anodontia alba, assembly GCA_964016985.1. NCBI lineage: Eukaryota > Metazoa > Mollusca > Bivalvia > Lucinida > Lucinidae > Anodontia > Anodontia alba. The sequence continues at coordinate 22,259,100 of OZ024823.1, forward strand.
TCAGACCGCAGAACACGGTGTCTGGTCAGGTTCTACACGGTCCTACATTTATTTGACAGCTTTTTTAGACAGATCAGCTGTTAGTGATTTTCCTGTGGATAAGTATGGCTTTTTAAAGAGGTAACGTTTCCGAATATTTTGGATAAACACCGCCATGCCTGAGCTAACAGTGTAAACCCAGATCACAAGACACAGCACGTGGCGTCTGATTAGATTCTCCACTGATTTCCACAAATTCGTTCTTTTCTATGTGCAAAAATATTCGGACACACAATTCCTTGCCGTATGTGTTCTAAAATTTGAACGTCCATTTACCGTATTTACCCTAAGTATTCGGACATCTAAACTCCTTACCATGCTTGTTCTAAAATTTGAATAAGTACAATTTACTAAGCGAAGTTGTGTCTAAACATTGCTGGATGAGTGACAAACAGTGTAGACCCTGATGAGACGCCGCGTTTTGCGGCGTCTCATCTGGGTCTACAATGTTTGCTCAGGCCTGTCTGTCTGAATACATATGGTAAATACGGAATATCTTAAATTTTGAAAAGAGCCATGAATTTTAGGACAACGGGTGTAGGTGTCTGACTATTTAGAGTAAATACGGTCATTCCTGAGCAATCTGAATTGACGCCGCAGAACACAGCGTCTGATCAGGGTATACACTGTGTTTTTACACATCGGCTGGAAGTGTTGCAAGAAGTTAAGAAGACTAGATGTAATTTGTAGATTATCTGTCATTTTTGAAGAAGGAAGACAACTTTTGTGACTTCATGTTTGCTATCCTGTGCAGCAGTTCCCTCCTGAAAAGGGTTCTACTCTGAAAGAAAGAATTTGCTCCCAGAGTGTTCTACTCTGAAAGAAAGAATTTGCTCCCAAATTCTTTCCTTTCAGAGTAGAACCCTTTTCAGAAGGGAGCAAAGCAATTTTGACGCAGTTGCCTCCCCTGAAAGTAAATCGATTTCCCTTAAGGTGACCGAACATATAGGGTAAATGCAGTATGCTGAAAGAGATTGTTTTACTTGACGCGGACTACGCAGACATAGTGAGTCAGCTGTCTGGTTGAACCGCTGCAAGAAAAAGAGTCTCTTATCACAACATCGGTCCTCCTCAAGCCTCCAGTCAGCATCAACATCATTCGCTTATTCTATAGAGATTATTTCATGGGTCTGGCAGTGTAGGTACACGAACTTGCAGACCTTGATCAGACTGCGTTGATTCGTAAGCTTTCTGAATCAAATCACTGCTGGGCTTTTCAAAGGGGGTTCTCGTGTTTCAGGGCCGACGTCTCGTGTTGCATGCGCTTGCATCATTTTCTAGCATTGATCGTTAAACCACTTATATCAGCTGCATGTGATGTGTATTGAGGAGGAGGAGATGAAAACTAAGAGAGAGAGAGAGAGAGAGAGAGAGAGAGAGAGAGTAATGTTTAGCATGTTTTGATGCACAAATTAAGTACGGGAGTACTTAAGGTGTTTGGATACATTTGGTAAATGGTCCGCTATTTGTGGTAAGGGGGATAACTTATTTGAGCAGTTTCCCTTCTAAAAAGGGTCTACTCTAAAAGGAAAACAAAATGCTCCCTTATTCTAAAAGGAAACGATTTTTTCCTCTTACTTTAAAAGGAAAGAATTTGCTCCAAAGAGAATAGACCCCTTTTACAGCTGAGTAAAATACAGTTTGGACAGGGGATTCTTCCTTGAAAATGTATCATTTTCGCTTAATCACCAATTAATTGCCGCATTTGTGCAATTACCTCCTGCGAATTATTAATTATATTTCCCGCAGAAATTAATAAAAATAATGGCTCCAGCATGAGATGTGTGTACTTGTATGTCTTTTTGCTGAGTATTTGCTTGTCTCAATATTGACAAATATTACATGAATATGCATGTACTAAGTTATCAATGAACTTTATCCATTTTATTTCCAAATAAATGTTATCAATATTTAGCGTCATCTAAATATTAAGAGGTTGAATTAAATGCCTCAATACAATTACAGATGGTTATGCTTTCTTCTTCTTAGAGAGAGAGAGAGAGAGAGAGCGACGTAACAAAACAGAAACAAATCAGTAACAAAGGTACACAATTAGTCCCCATCGGAATACCAATTATTTGTCTGTATAACTTAATACCAAATCTTATACAGATATTTTTATGTATAAATATAAAATCATTACAACATTTTAACAAGACCATAAATTCTGTTTTATAAATAAATTTATTTTCATTGTTTTTCATTATTTTTATTCTTGCAGAAGTAAAGATGTTGACTCAGTTGAAGGTACTTTTGCAAGAGGCCTTGGCAACGATACCATGGGAGACAAGACTGCAGCCGACTCTTCCTGCCAGATGTGTGTCGTCTGTTCTTCACGAGCCCGCCATCTTGACAGGTTATCGTGTACCTTACCAGTCATGGAAATATTATTTCTACAGTGTCTTCCAGTTACACAATGAGACAGTGAACGTATGGACGCATTTGATTGGATCTTGTATCATTCTACATATGTTGCACAGTTACTTTCAAGAGTTTGATCTTGCCACTGATAGTGTCTTGTCAACAATACTAGCATTTGGGATAACTTGTCTAATTGGACTGACGATCAGTTCAATGGTACACCTCCTTCATGCCAAGTCACCACATGTCCACTTTGTCGCGTTCATGACAGATTACATCGGCGCCACGGTTTGCAGTTTTGGTACAGGTGTCGCCTGCTTTTACGGTATATCAGACGTTTCCTTTTACAAACGTTGGGAGAATTTATACATCCCGGCTCTGGCCTTTGTATCGTACTTGAACTTTGTTAATCTTTGTCTGGCCAAATTATGGTTTGGAGACGACCCGCACAATATGAAGCGGAAGTACATGTTCCTCGTGGGTATGGGCATCCAGGCTGTAATGAGCATGGCTGCTTTTATTCCACGGTACATTACCTGTTTCTATGACGAAACGTGTAAAATGACGTCATTAAACCACCTGACCCTTATAAGTGTCATATTCGCGCTTGAGGCGGTGACCTTTGCAGCACACCAACCAGAGAAGACTTGGCCTGGAAAATTCGACATTGTGGGTCACGGTCATCAGATTTTCCATGTGTTGATAGTATTGAACCACGTTCTTCAGCTAGACGCAGTGTACTCTGACCACAAAGTTGGACTAGCAACACACACAAACCCGGACATCTTCTACATTTTGTTTTTCATGACATCAATGCTTTTATTGGACTTTGTGACGCTTACATATCTGTCAACGTTTGTTCCACACAGCCTGTCGAAAGTGAAAAAGCACTAATCAATTTCGGGGGAAATGGATACAGTCAGTCATTTTTTACAAGGGAGACAACTGAGTGATGCCCTGTTTTTGCATTCATACACGCCAAGCCCCTTCTTAAAATGGATCTACTTTAAAAGGAAAGAATGTGCTCCCAAAAAGGAGAAAATTCTTTCTTTTAAAGAAGATCCCTTTTCAGAAGGGAGGCAAAGCAATTTTGACAGAGTTACCTCCCGGATACTAAGTGTATATTTATAAATTATTTGAGCATTGCTGTGATGTTTAACTCTTGTCCTGCTGAATAAATTAAGATGCCACGCCCACTTCTAATTTTCATCCAATCAGATTACTTGATTCTGGATTTTGATACAAATTCACATACTTAATGACAAACAGTGCACATCCAGATCAGTTGAAGAAGCCAACTGTTCTGGATCCACACTGTTTGCAAAGGCAGGGTATATCCGGGTTCAGCAGGACAAGGGTTAAAAGCCTTGAATGTGAACATTAAGCCAAGACACGTAAAACTTTTATCTTTAAAATAAATTGGTGTCAGTATAATTAACTTAAGAAAGTGCACCTTACGTTGTTGATACGGCAAGCTCTACTGCAAAACAATTGCTTCGATAGTAGTCTTTTAACGTCATTTCTAGTTTTGCCACTATTGCTAGATGATGTTATTTTCGAGAGCAACAGTCCGTTATAGTTAAAATTATAACCTTGTCGGTGGCCTGAGGCTTTTGGATCCCAGCTGTATTACATCAAATATAACATTGAAACCAGACGACAAGGTTATATTTATAATCATAGCACAAATACTATAAACAACAACAACAACAACAACAAAATAATAATTATAATAATAAATAGTGAGATTTCGAATTAGGACCAGTACCAAGACGTGGCACCAGATAAGATGTTTTAGTTTTTATTTAAATGTCAATATTGTTTTTTATTTCGCCACGAAAGTATATATTGGAAACGCCTTGTCGAGGCGCTTCTAATGAGTACCAATAATATATGCTTTCGCGTAGAAACAAGAAATATATTTGGACACTCCTACTATCTTAAGATACGGGATGGGTACAGCTGATAGTTTCTTAATTTGATATCTTGGTTTCCATTCTGCTACTAATGTAACTACATGAGCCGCGTCATATCCGTTATAGCACTGAGATGCGAACAGCAAAGGTTTAGACTCTCTAAGGAACCGGGCATGCGCACTGAAAGATTGATTCGACGGAAAGTCCGAGGAGCCTTACATACGGAAAGGTCTTCGAAGTATATACAGAGATCGATGGTTTAGATTCCTGCAACCTGATCCTATCTAGCTTTGTTTATAAATTTACAGCGGGCCGTTATCGGCCCGTCAGCTACCCTGACGGGCCGATAAGGGCCCGCTATAGAATTATAAAGAATGCTTACTGGGAGAAAATACGAGAAGTTGGGTATTTCTGTAGTAACGAACAGCAAGAGCGCTGATGAACTTGTGCGGGTACACAGGGTGACTTGAATCTTAACATTTTAAATATGCTCATAGAGACGTTTTCACTTGAAGAAACTAATATTAACTTGAGATTGGGATACAGTGAACCCTCGTTACAACGACAGAATTTGTTCCCAAAAATGTTGCCATTATATTGCTGTTGTAAAGAACCTTTAATGGGCAGAATGATATGTAAGAAAGGCCTTGTTTTATTCGTATTTCCTCATAGAATATATGTTATGGATATTTGTTAGAATGGCCTCTCTGAGCAAACAAATGTTACTTGAAGATTTTATGCAATGTTTTTGCATAATTTCTCATTAACCTTCACCTCTAGAGCATTCAAATTGTCAGTATAACGAATTTTGTCGTTGTATCGAGTGTCGGTATAAAGAGGGTTGACTGTACGATATTTGTGATAATCAAAGGGGAAAGTGAAACACTTTCAAGGGAGACAACTATGTTACAATTGTTTTGTTAACTTCTGAAAAGTGGTGTACTCTAAAAGGAAAGAATTTGCTTCCCCCTTCATTTTAGAGTAGACCCCTTTTCAGAAAGCAATGACGTTCAGGAAAGCAAGTTACAAAGTTTGTCTCCCTTGTAAAAATGGTGGTAACTTTACCAAGAGTATCCAGCTCCCACCCCCCCCCCCTCCCTTAAGCATAATATTTGTAATTTTGTGCCTTGGCATGTTGACATGTTATTGTGGGCCATAAATGATGCACATCTTCGGGGTGGTGTAATGAGATAAACACAATCTGAGAAGGACCTCTACTGTACATCCATATTCTACAGTATTCAGTGATGTTATAAGTGAACAGGGAATGGTCTGTCCAGACTGCTCGAATGGACTTTTTCCAGCGGGCTCACAACGTTAAGATAACGTCCCACTAACGTCGATGCAACATCATGACGTTGCATCGACGTTGGTGTGACATTGTGTAAGCGTCATATGCACGCTTGGAGCTGACATTTCTTAGCGGACACGCAACGTTTAGAAAACGTCGCATCAACGTCGATGCAACGTCATGACCTTGCATCGACGTTGATGCGACGTTGTATAAAGGTCGTTTGCCCGCTAGGAGCTGTTACTACCAAGGGTGCACGAAACTATGATAAAACGTCGCATCAAATTCGCTGCAACATTTTTACGTAGCATTGACGTGTATTTTGAATTATTTGATATACAGGAATATCTACTGTTTGCACAGTTTAGCGACTAGTATTACAACGTAAAACAACACTTTAAACTGATGACTGCAAATAACAAAAGAACATTTGAGCAAACCAGAACATGACAGGGCCGACCCGTGCATCTGACATACGCCGTTTGTTATCTGGAATCAATGACTACTACTATTACTAATAATTATAAGGTCTTCATTTTTTTCGATAACATATGCCGATTGATTTATATAATTTCGAGGCAGGCGTGTGCATGTATTTGTACTCGAGGCATGACATGGCATTTTAGACGTGCCTTGAAGAAAAGTATCTCCGGGGCATATGTAAATAGTCCAGGTCCGAACCTGTCCGCAAAACCGAGCAGTCTGATCAAGGCCTTCGCTCCACGGCGATATATTCAGCAGTATTTAACGATACTATAAGCGGAACGCTATGGTCATGATCAGATTGTGCGAATGCACAGGCTGATTTTGGTCGTCGCTGTCTGCGTATATCACAATGTGACAGATCTTTAATATTTTGCTAATGTCAAATGAGTAAACATATTTATGAAGATTTTTGCGTTTTCTTTACAATTTAAAATTTACAATACAACTCTTGCTTACCAATTTAGGATCAAATATGTGTAAGATATTTTAGTCGACCGTTCAGACTGGCATGCTGTGATTATTTGTCGTCCGTCACAGACTTTTCAAACGCAATAATGTGTGCAGCAGAGGGCGATGATGACTAAAAGTATTCTTTTGTTTTAAACAATTGTTTAACTCTTATACCAGTCGAGAATACATACAGTCGAACCTCGATAGCTCGAACACCGATGGCTCGTTTACCATGGCTAATTCGAACTCGTTTTTGAGTCCCTATACGAAGTTCTTCCGATAGCTCAAGAAAACAAATATTTAGGGAAATTTTCTTATTTTATCGTAAACTTGTATGTTGTGTGTACTCATTAGAATCGCCTCATCGAGGCGATTCTATTGAGCACACTCAACATACAATTATTGTGTAGAAAATCGAAAAAAATCCCTAAATTATCGCCATTTGCTTCCTGACTTAGCACCATAATTAACCTTAGTGGCTCGAACCACCCATGTCTCGAACAATTTTCTATTGTCCCAAAGATGTTCGAGCCATCCAAGTTCGACTGTAATACCTTGAAAGGTCCAGGATTTATTTTAAGCTTATTTTGGATGTAAAACACAAACGCAGTTAGTCAGGGAAGGTTACAATCACGGAGCATAGCCCTCACGAGGCACCGAAAGAGGAAAATAGAAAACACCCTGACAAGACACAGTGGTACAGCTGCAATAACCGACATTCAAACAAAAAAGAACTGTAATATACAGTTGACCCTCGTTATCTCAAACTCGCTTATCTCGAATAACCGCTTATGTCGAAGTGAAATTCTGCTCCCTATTTTAACATGGAAGTCTAAGGGCAGGTAACAAAATATTGTGGAAAAGAGGAGAAGTTGCTGCTCTAATTTCTCCTCTTTTCCACATTATTTTATATATATTTCAACTTCAGGAGTCAAATTAATATTCGTTTGTTAATTGTGGTTGTTCGATTTATTGTTTTCCTAACTTGCGCAACTCTGATATGTCGAGGTACGGATATCTCGAAGTGTTTCAGAGAGTCCCTTGGAATTCGAGATAACGAGAGTCTACTGTACCACAGTTGATGACGTCACCCATTTCAACCCAATACAAAAGCGCTGGGCAATAGTATACATTTATTTCATGCCTGTTTGTGGAATAGTGAAAACTACTGCCCAAGGTCACATTGCGTGATTTCGTTGACGTAGCCCCGGCGCGCGCAAATTAAGTAACAAACAGTCTCAATAGACAAAACTGTTTCACTGAGCTGTAGATCTATATAGTAGGTTGAGAATTAATCAAAACTATTGACCGGCGCTTTTGCATTGGGTTAATCAAAACTATTGACCGGCGCTTTTGCATTGGGTTTAAATGGGTGACGTCATCAACTGTGGTATAGGCCCCTAGTCAAAACTATTGGACGGCTGATGACATCAACATTGGGTGATTTCGTTGACGTAGCTCAGGCGCGCGCAAATTATGTAATAAACATTCTAAATAGACAAAACTCTTTTCATTGAACTGTATATATATAGTAGGTTTGGTAATTATCAAAACCAATGGACCACCAGATTCAGTCATAGCTTCTTACTGATGCTGGTAAAGACTGACAAATAACAATAGAAGGAATGAAAAAAAGGCAGAATGGTAAGCTATTTCATTTATCAACCGTTTTCCAGGAATAATTTATTTTGCTTCAGAAATCAAGTTTTAAATTAAAGGCACAATAAGAAAATTAATAAGAAATACTGACCCAGATAAAATTGGCTTGGTAATGTTTACAATGACACCGTCAAAAAGTTTTGTGGAGGGAAAATTTGAAAGTACGTAAATATTGTAAATAAACTAATTTAAACAAAATATAACAGGAAAAGGTAATTGTATCCATAAAATATCAGGCATATAGCAGTGTTTCCCCGGAGAGGGTGGCGGGAGTACTTCTGGGAATCAGTCGATTCTGGAAGTTTTATGTCTAGTTCCAAACCCTTAGTTCTAACTAAAAAATGTGTCAACATTCCTGTGGGCGGGCTTTAGATTTTTCAGTTGTTTTCATGAGATATCAAAATCTCTCTCCTATTTTTCAGTGGTCTGTTACATTTCCGAGGGCAGGGATGTTTTGCTAACTAATCCCCAGGGTACATCATAAATAGATGATTGTTTACTGACCATGGATTAGCTTGTGAATACATGTTTTTGCATTAGGCTTCAGTAGCCTACTCCCCGTGGGATGGAATGGTCAGAAACAATCATCATTTACAGGGTTGAGGGAACCTACATCATACAAACCAGTGAAAAGACTATCGGCTTTTTGCGAAAAGGGCCGGTTCAAATCGGTAACCCAGCAAACATGTATATATGGGACCCATATGGGCAGAATCTGGGCATTTATCCCATTCGGGTCCTGCATGGGCCCCATATAGGCTTTTTTGCCCATGTAAGACCTATATTGGTAAACTTTGACCAGCAAACACGTATGTGTGGGAACCATATGGGCAGATTCGGGGCATTTATCCCATTTGGGTCCTACTTGGGCCCCATATAGGCTTTTTTGCCCATATAAGACCCTTATAGGTCCCGTATTGGTAAACTTTGATAACTATAAAAATACATTCTAATATATGGGACCCCCGAGATAAAATTGAAATAATCCTGGAAAAGTGATATTTTCTAGATACATAATTGGGGCCCAAATGGCTCCCATGTGATACAGATATTGGACCTCTATGGTTCCAATGTTGACCTCCCATTACTGTATGGGACCCATATGGGTTCAATATGGGTATTAAGGGGAACAACTCTACCACTATTTAAACATAATATCAAAAAATTGTAAATTTCCTGATATAAATGCAAATAATAACGATAATAATAAAATAAAAATAATAGTTTGTTCATTACAAAATGAAAGTATCTATTAAATTATCTTAACTATTTTCCCGGCATGGAGGTCGATTCATGGTTATATTTTTATTTTAACCCGTATGTCCCTATTATTTTTAAAATTGAGAGGTATATATAAATACGCATGATGCCAACATTTCCAACTATTAAAAAAGACGCCTATATCTTTTAGGCAATAACTTGCACACGGCATAGGTCTCTATCGGTTGGGACCTTACCAGTCCATCAAATGGGCTGGGACTGGGGACTGGGGACTTATAATCATTTGTGTAAAATTGTGTTAAAATTGTTTTTCTGGAAGATAAATGTGGGTTGATTTTTCCCATACTGGACCCATATAGTTCCCACATGGCTTTGCCCATGTGGGTCCAACATGGAACCCTGTTGCAAATCCCTCATGAGTCCCTTATGGGTTGCCCATGTAGGACCCATATAAATACCCATTTAGGGCCAATGTGGGTCCTATATGTTTTGCTTGCTGGGAAGTTGCTGTCGTTTTCCACTTCGTTGTTCTGACAAAAAGCAGGATAGGCTCAAAGTGAGTTCCTCCCAGGGATATGGGAGATCAGGGGAACAAGACCATTTATTTCAGGGAACAAGGGAACAAAAGTCTAAAAATGAAGGGACCATCAGTACAGTTTTTTTGGGAACAGGGAACATAAAAAATCAAGATTTTGATTTGGGGGAACAAGGGAAAATGCTGGCATTTCAGGGGAACAAGGGAACAGGTACCCCCACCCCCAGGAGGGCCTCCGGAGTATGTACAGTACCGTCGGCCAATCATGTGCACTTAGGTTTCTGTAGGGGTCATAATTTCAATACAGACAAATAAATAAAATGCATTTTAATGACACCTCTGTGCCTCTCCAATGTAGAGCCAATTCGGCTTGCTATTTCCATCTCTGGTTTAAATTTGTTGTCGGTGTCGGTCATCAAACGTCGCTACCATTGTGTATTTGAGACATTAAAAATTTCGGCTTATTCTGCGCACCTGGAGAAAATCTTTTCCTTATTTTATAATAATAATATGATCTGGTTCCTCAAATACATGTTTGGGTAGACGAGTGTGAATAATTAAATGATAAAGTTTGTATTTTTTGCGACAGTTTCAGTGTTAATTGCGATTTTCGTGCAGTCATGTTTTTTTTTCGGCGTCTGTATAAGCTGGCTTTTGACATACTTATTGGTATTAGTCTGTATATATATGCAGAAAACTTTGAAAATATTCTTCCGCCAGGCTAAACAAATCTGCTTCTCACGTGAGCAATCCAGGGCCATCATGACCCTCTTATTACAAATTAAATACATTTATAATGTATGTTTTTTTTTCCAGTTTTTGCCAATCTTCATGGCCAGTGTTACACTTTGCTAACTCTTTATCAAAAAGGTGCATGTTGGCAAGGATTTTTCAAATACTAGTATAGTATACAAATTAACACACAAAATTATATGCTTTACAGTTATATGCTAAATTGTTTTTCATTATTTAGCACAGATATTTACACATCTGAGTACACCCTTGCAATATATACAATGTTATACAGTATTAAAACTTCCTTGATTCTGTTTGAATTCGTAATAAATTTTATATTTTAAAGGCCTTCTTCTTTTCATATTGAACCACAAAGTTGTTTGAATATTCATATTCCAATACCTCTTACGCCGTTTATCTTTTTTAAAGATATTTCTTGTTTCTCCATTCACCCAGTTTGTCATAATGATGTAGCCTACCAAAACGAAGAGGTTTTGATGTTTGTTAAAAACTAATTCAATAAGCAGGATAATCCGATGCGCAGAGCTAGCCAACATGCCTGTGTACCATTGGGAACAGATGCTTTCCTTTAAAAGCAGAATCCTTTTAAGAAGGGGACAAAGCATTTTTGACTGATTTTCTTCCCCTGAAAGTGAATCAATTTCTCTTAAGGTGACCGCATGTAGGGTAAATGTAGTATGGTGGAAAAGATAGTTTTACTTGACGCGGACTACGCAGTCAGATATAGTGAGTCAGCTGCCTGGTTGAACCGCTGCAAGAAAAAGAAACCCTTATCACAACTTATCGATCAGCTTCAAGCAAAAACGTC